>QXVX01002353.1:0-11645 GCA_013436065.1 Halocynthia aurantium | reverse complement strand
CAGAAGTTAGCCTAGGTAATTTTTTGGAAAAGTGGTAACAGTGGTAAGAGTGGTTACAGTGGTAAGACGCATAGTTTTTAGGGTAGTTTTTCAGTAATAAAAGTGCGTCTTATGAGACGGGATATATCCTCTATTCAATATTTGGCCCATTACAAAAATTGTTTTCCGACCCCTGATTTATACTGTTCCTAAAAACCTCAAATTGTAATCCACACGATATCCGAATAGAAAAAACACACAATAAGAACCTCTATTTGATCGTCTATCCACTGTTGTATCTTCTTGATACTTTTCTCATGTTCTGACCATTGAATCAACTCTGGTTCTGTCTGGTTGACGCAGTTTTCAACCTGTTGCAAAAGAGAAGAAGCTCTGTCAGGAAAAACTTAAGAGAGAGTGCAGTCATATGGAAAATAGACAATATTATGCCACAACTAATGGAGTATAAACATTAATACTGTTTAGTAAATATAAAAGTGAGCCAAGCCTTCTCTTGTTTATGTAAATAGTGTACATCTATCACAACTCACAGAGTTCAAGTTATTTAATCAAGCAGGGAGATAATCACATGGCTTTACTGATGTGGTTTCAAAGCTGGGCGTGGTGGTTACTTCTAGCTAGAGCAAATTGTGGGTGAGATGTGTTTATGTTACTGCACCATAGAAATTTTAGTCCCATTCAGCACTTAAGGAGCTTCATTGCAGCATTCTAAGAGTTTCATTGCAGNAGTCTAATTAATTATACAAATATGGAGTCGGATAAAGAGGTGAGAAAGAACGAAGAACTAAAATTACTTATTATCTAAGGAAGAGTATCATGAACTGCCAATAGTACAAATACCTCACGCAGACCAGCTATTCTCAATATTGCATTTTTTCAATTAGCAGTACCCAGATTTAACCACTACACTATATCTTAAAGATGATATATATAACTTCACAATGGTCTCACACTGCTACAGTGCAGTTTCACAACAGTGCAACTAAATACAATGTTACCACATGATCCAGTCTATGTTCATATCACTACAGGAATTTAAAGGTCTATCTTTATGCCTGAGGGCATTCAGAAGAGTTCACTCAACTTGTCAGCGGTCAAAGCAATTACATAACTATAAATGAACTTACAGGATCAAAGAAAAACATCGTAGGTCATGGAAGGAAGCGCAATTGCGATTAGACTATTGAAAAATTACCTACTCCATTGTATGAATTACTGTATATAACTATAAAAGTAGCAATGAGGATATGGGATACATGCAATGAGAATATTTTGTTATCTTACTTGATTTGCACTTGTGTTGGAGCATAATTGAAAGTCTCCATCTCAGCAACAATGTTGTCTGGTTCATTCATGTTCGTCTCAAACCAATCGCAGATGGAGGTTGTCAAATCAACATATCTAGAAGGAAATAATAATACAGCCATGAGCAATACAATTGCTACAGCATTTCCTTGTAAAAATCCTCATCATCAGTGGATTTAGATAAATTACACGGACCCAGGAAATCCAGACTTAATTCGAAAAATCATAAAATTTGAATGTCATTCGTCAGACACAGCTACACAACGTTGACCAATTGGGCAGGAAGGTTTACAGGTGCTGATTTGTTTATGGTTACGACCGCTCTCTGTCACAGTGGTCGTGGTAGCAAGTGTAGTAGGTGCCATACTATAATAGTGTTTATCAAAGCACTTACTTTGGAAAAAATTGTTGTATTGTCTGTAACCTATTGACCTCCTGATCGACACTTGACCTTATGAGAATGAGTTTTTCGCTCGCTTCATTGATTTTCGATTTCAGATTTTCGCATTTGACAACTTCGAGAATATGATCAGATGCATCCAGTGCATGGTGAATATCTGGAAGTAAAAAATTACAATATTGTTATAATATGGTTGGTGGTATAAAACCTCTGGTCTACTTATGAGCTACCTATGCACACCACTTCCTATAGCTCTGTTCCTGAAACTCTGGAATCAAAAGTTTTACCTGAAGCTCATTGTTACTGGGAGGTAGGTAATGGGTTAAATGTTACAGGTAATTTTTATCTTAGTTGTTGCATGCTATATTTATTACCAAAATATTCCTATTCTAAGCTGCTAAATAATTAAGACAATCCTCCTTACCTGATTCCAGTTCAGAAATTCTCTTCTGTATTAACTGCAGCTTATCTACTTTGTCTGCTATTTCAACCATATCATCTTCTTCTATCAGCTCGAATGGAATTTCACGCTCCAGTGACATCACAGTTGTCCTGCGATGCTTTAGCTCATCGTTCAGTTGATTCCATTTCTGTACGAAGTGAAAGATAGGGAGATTTTAGTGTGTCCTACCATTGCTAATATATATATTGTAAGGCAATTGGTGAATGCTATGGACCCTCTTCCCTTAGTAAAAGTATATAATCATATTAACAGAGCATTTAATGAATATACAACATTTTAAATTGAATTAAACAAATGGATACTGTGAAAAGATCATTTAAATTAGAAAGTTGTTGTTGTTGTATGTCTTGCATAAGTAAATAAAACTGTGAAGGGTTCTATTTTGAATTTTAATCTGACCTCCACAGACCCTCTGAAGCTTTTCAATGGATCACCCCAAGTCAATACCACCTGGTATATAAACCTGACATTACCCAGACTCTGGGGGGTCGGGGGTTCGGGGGCATCTTTTTCCTAAAAAGTTGCCACGGTTTCCATCTATGATTTATTACATATTTCCAGACAAACTTACTTGAATTATCTTCATTAGCTGTTGTTGCTGTGTCACAGCTCGATTTTCAAGCTCGGAATGTTTCAGCAACAATTCGTTGAAAGTTTTCTCATGTAGTTTGTGCATGACAGGTTGTAATTTGCTGTCCATCTCCATGCAGAGTGCACGTTGACATTGCAAACCATCAAAGTAATCCTGAAAAAATCAACAAGTCAGAACCCCTGTACCTTACCCATCTCAGTAACATTATACATGATAATATACACACATTACTATTATCATTAATACACCCAAGGTTAGCGAGTGTCACATAAGCACTAATGGCTTCCCTAAAGTTATTGTTCACCCTCAAACAACCCCAACATATTTAATGAGCTTTTTTACACTATTTGAAAATGTGGAACAATACAAATGTTGAATTATAGCAGATTGCCTGCAGCAAAGTTTCATCGACATGATACCTTGAACTTTGTGAGATGTTGCTTTAATTCCTCAAGATCTTTGACAATCATCTTCTTGGTTTTCAACTTCCCAGAACCGGTGCAGAGGGCATCCGAGTAATCGAGAAGAAGCTGAAGGAAAAGATGATAATAATTTAATTAGATACTTGAGTTATGCATGTTACCATGTACCATATACCCATACTCATACCACACCCATATGTAGGGATAATTTTATAGGTACCGGAGCTACCGGAGCTCCAAAATGGTATGTTGCTACGATTGGCAACTCTGTCTCACACCGTTCGTCTCGTAAATGGACAGGAAGCGTTCACGTGAGTGCATCGGGCACATACACAATTCCAGCAGGTTTATTATTAAATATATAAGAAAATAATAAGCCTACTATTGACTGTTAATCCATCATGCAGCACTACACCATACACCCATACTTATCTTAATAATCTTAAACCTAATAAAATATTTGTCTAGTACCTGTGAAAATCGATCATCTTCGAGGTTGATTGCCTCAAATAATTGTGATTTGTTCTTAAGATGAGTCTGTGCATTTTCAAACTGTAGCTTGAGCTGATGAAGATCTGAATCATTCGATCCCCATGGCTGAGATTCCAGCTGATAACAGATTAGATAAGAGACAAACAAATTATTAGCTGATAGTATGCTTTACTTTTATTGCTCTGTACTTTTTTATGTATGTGTTTATTAGTTCACTTTTATACTGTATACTCTAAAACTAGAGTACTAGTATACTTATACTAAAAGGTACGGCATCCATCAGGAATTTCATCAGGGTGTACAAGTTATATATATTTATTTATTATTGAAACAAGCAAACATTTCTTTAAATTTTGGGGCCCTATAATGAGTTTGGCTTGGGGCCCTCAAGTATTGCGCAAGTTAAAAGACTGCCCATGACTATATTGCATATGCAAATATATAATAGTAACCTCCTTTCCCTTCTTCATCAGAGTTTGCATTTTCTCTTGATATTCCTCAGCTGTTTGTTGCAATTCCTGAATTCTGGCATTGACAGCTTTCATGGAACCATCTGGTGACAGCTGATCAATTTCATCCAGTAGGTCGGAGATCTCATTTGTTAGGTAAGCAACTTCCACCTGTCATATAACATTACATATGAATTTTTATATTGCTCTCTTTCAGGTAATAAGTGATTGAAGCTCTTTGCGGCTTCTGGTGGCTGCCTTCTAACTTCACATTTGTATAATAGAATAAAATTAATCCTGAATTTAGTAGTTTGATATGAAAATTTATTGTCGAAACCCAATTGCAGTGGTGAGGCCTCTGTGAAGCTGAAGGGAACATGTATATCATATGCTTCAGTGGTTTGAACTGTCAAATGCTAACTGGATATGTACAATATTGAGTGGAGGGTTTGAAGTGTAAGAGCATTTGATACTAACTTCAGTTTAAAAATTAGGAAGTTCTAGTCACTCCGTAAAGATAACTTCTTCAAAGTTGGATTTCTATTATAAAGGAATGTATGGACGAAATGTTTGTGAATTAAAATTATTCATAAGCCAAAGCTATCAATTGTAATGAATGACATAGCATAAAAATGGGATCGCTTATATCAATCGCCTGTGAGATATGGCGGATCACAGATTGAGAAACACTTCATTATACTTAAATTATAATTAAATCAACCACAATAGATTGCACACAAAAAAATTACTATAAATCCACTCATAATGACTTAGTAACAATATCACCTGTTCCTTAACCTCATGAGAGAATGTTGGAATTGAAACTTGAAGAGCAAATTTAATTCCTGACCTGAAATTCTTTTTGATCAATGTCTTTCTCAGCAAGCTGAAGCTCTCTCTGTTTCGCTTGTTGTTCGAGAGATCGTAGACGTTCATTGAGTAATTGCAAAGCGGATTTCAAAGATTCAGGAAATTCAGAATCATTTATTGCTGTTGAAATCTGAAGTAGATCATTCATGCTTATATGACAAATTAAGCTTCAATCTTGATATAGTATATAGTAGAGCCATGTACAGTACACGCATAGGAATCGATTTCAATTACCCTGAGGGTGTGTGTATGTTGGATTAGTGGTGTGCAACCTACGGCCCGCAGGCCAAATGTGGCCCACCATCCGAATTTGTGCGGCTCGCGGGAAGCTGCGGTTTTTGAATAGAGTACAGCTCGTAACAGGAATTCAGTTCCACTGTTTTTGATGTTATATGAATAGCAAAGCGTCCCTAAAGTTGATTTATTTGATTGGCAAGAAAACTAAATTGATTTTTTATGTGCGGCCCGCCGTCTAATCCGGTTAAGTGTATTTGGCCCGGGAGTGCTATAAGGTTGCACACCTCTGTGTCAGATGGAAATTATGATTGTGGTCACACTATGTCAGAATCAGAATTTTCCTTGGATTTTTGAAAATTATTGCAAGATCATTTTTAGCATGTAAAAGATCATAATAATTAAAGAATTGAATTTGAAAATGAGTTTACGAATGAACACGTACTACGAAATACAGCATTATTGATACTCTCATGGACTATCACCAGTCGTGTGACATTCAAACAATATCTAAAGATATTTTCCATGTGATAAAAATGGAATCTGGTAGGTAGGGAGTTCTTGTACCTTATTAAATACTAGCTGCTTGCATTTATGTGACCCGGCCTTTCTTTATTAATTGAAATTCATAGGGAATTTTTAGGAGTTATATCCCATTGTCCTGAAAGGAGGAGTATCTGATTTTTTAAGTTTGTGATGTCACAGTGGACAATTACCGAATTATTAAAAAAAGTGATCGGGGGCTGCTATGAGGATTCTTATTTAAAAAAAAAAAGTAGCCTATATTTAAGTGAAGGTGGTGGAAATTGTATTTTTTAACATTTTCATTGCTAAATTATCTCACATGCTATAAAATATAGAATGGTGTAATCAAGAATCTCACATTTTCATTGACATGTCTTAGCAATCCCATTTGACTCTGCACATTTCCCATTTCATTTTTCAAAACATCTTGTAACTTCTGTTGATCTGCGACACTTCTGCTGGTGGTTGGTTTGAGGGATAAATCAATTTCGACACCATCCATCCAATTTGACACAGCCTGAGTATAAAGAGAATAGTTAGTGGTAGAATAGGCCTATTTATATATGTTCATCTTACTTCGAGCGCTTCTTGGGTCTGATGCTGAAGATTCTCTAGAGCTTCCTGAGAATCGAGTGATTGATTTTTCAGCTCGTTCCAACAATCTTGCAAGTTCTGAAGTTTAGCCTGTGCAAAAAAGCAAGAAGTAAGTAGAGCTGCCACTACAGTAAAATAACAATAAGACTGTCGACTGCTCCCTTTCCCTACTCCGGTAGGGAAAATGGGAAATAGGAGGAGCAATGATGGTCCACTAATTTTACCCTCTCAAAATACCTTTATTTCATCAACTGATGTTTTCCTAGCTAGCAAGCTGCCTGCAGGAGATATCTGTCGCTCTCCGTGTGAAAACTTCTCATCGGTTGCTTTTGATTTGTCTTTGAATTCTTGAACCATTTCGGTCCAAGAATTTTTTCTTTTTCTCGAAGATCTGAAGGAACCTGTAATAAAAATTATTCCCATTAAGGTTTGGAGTTGGAAATATTACCTGTCTTGAGTCCATATCGAACAAAAGAACAGAGTGTTCGAATGGCTCATTTGATATGTATAGTTGGTCATCCTCAGTAATTCATGTGGAGTGTATGTGCTCGGTTAGCTTTCCATATATACTTTTATGGTTTGCTAATCCATCACACTAGGAAGTAAGTATTTATATAACCAAGAAACCTAGGCTTGAGGAACTTATGGCATATACACTAATGTTATAATGATAGTGCTGATTAGAACACACAAGCATTAACCGGTATTCCTGTATTCTTTACCAGTAAAAGATCTGGAACATAAGCCTCAACAGTTCTACATAGAGACTATGGTAATAATTATTTCCATCAAGATAACGCCCACCCTTCCGTTCCCTTAGTGCTCTATTTTCTATAACACATAATGAGTGTTAAGCAATATTGCTGTATTCTTTTCTACAGGTATAGCTTTTGAAACATAGGTCTCTATACATAGAGTCAAATGTTTAAAATTATTTTCATTAAGGTAATGCTTACCATTCAATGCTGATCTCTGGGCAGCGAGTATTTTTCCGAGTGCAGTAACTTCCTCGAGAAGGATCTGATGTTGTTGAAGATCGTCCAGGAATTTTTTGTATTCGTTTCTCGGACGCGCTTGAGACGAATCGTGACTTTTTACTGACGCTAGCCAGTTCTGCATTCGTTTTACTTCTGCTTGATATTGCTCCAAGGCTTCATCTTGTTTGGTTTCCAGAGTGTCCTGTGAATAAATGCCAATCAATGAAGAGTTTCAGTGGAAGGTTCTAGCTTGATTTCATGACTGACATTTGGCCTTGGACGAGCGACAAAGCGTTAGTTAAAATACCTGGAATAATTTCTCTTTTTGGCTCGTTGCCTTCTGCAAGTTTTCCAATTCTTCTTTGACATTGTCAAGCTGAAGAAGAAGTTCTTCACCTTCCCTATCACCTTTGGACATAGTCAGTGTCTTATCTGTAACAGAAAGCAATGCTGTTTGAGGAAATTTGAAGATTCACATGGATATACACGCATAGTGTTACTTAACTTCAAAAAACAGCAGAAAAATATATTATTATTCAAGAAAAAATTCACACTAGCACTACTATGATACAGCAGGTCCCCATTGAAACAGATAGACAGGTTCTTGCAAAGTGAGACTTTAAACGAAATGATTCTTACCATAGGCCTAATAATATAAACATTCAATGTGAAGCACTCATTGAGCAGTGTACAGAGATCAGGGGGAACTAGGTGTTCGTTCACATTTACATAAATCTCCTCATCTTTAGCAAGAAATAAAATTACTGCCATTACTGCTTTTCAATTCCTATACTTGGTCGAGAAATGATTCAGCGTAGTAACAAAACCTGCTAACCAAGCCGCAAAGTAGATTACAGATATTTGATTCGAGGTTCTGTTTGTCAAATATTGAAACTGATATATAGCATAGGCTTAGGGGGCGCTAGCCTGAGCAAAAATCAGAAAAAGAGGCACAAGAATAAAAAGGTTAAGTACCACTAGAATACAATAGCTACACTTATTTTTCAAAAATTATTTCACACTGTCACTACTACGATCACACCATATACCAGAACTAGCTGATGACATTGAATGAGAAGGTGAAGCTGGTGTAAGCATAAAACTGTATTGCGAAGATTGAGATCTCCCTGACAGAGGGATAGGTTTTAAGGAACTTGCGTCAGGCAAACTTTTCCCTGTATTTTAGAATCATAGAAATTCGGAATCAAATTATTCAATTGAGGAATAAAATATATTAGAGACATACCACTTAGTTCTGCAACCAGTCTCAATTTCCTCTCTATATCGCCGATCGTCTTTTCGCATTCTTTCATGTGATTTTGCAGAGTCATGAGTTCATCAGTCAGTGTACCAACTGAAGCTGGTCTGCTGCTTGAGGATGCTGGAGCAAGTTATAAGGGTGAGAATAATTTGTATATTTGCTTGTCAATGTGAAACCTATGTCGCTAAACAAAACCAAGCAACTGATTTGCACCATATTTGGTGTGGTGGCAATATATCTTCACTTAGATAAAAAGATGTCCTGGAGTCTTAGTACGCTTCCCCCTAGCCATTTTCCACTGAAGAAAACCAAAAAGGTGGACTGATTTCAACTAATTTCGGTGTCTTGACTTAGGCAGATCGTAGTGGCAGCGATATATTTTTAAAGAAGCCTCGAGATTCTGCCCTCTAGCGGCCAGAATAACAGATGGAACAAAAATAGACGGATTCCCCTTAATATCAAATGTCTCAAAATCAGTGTATCATGGACATCATGAATATAATATCGCTTTTCTGTTATACACTAATTCGGTTTGAAGGCTTACGTGAGATTTTCCAACTGCTAGATAAAAGTCTATATTTTGTTATTTCTACCTGCTTCCATTTTTTCTTGCATTATTTTTGCGTCACTCATCCATCCAGAAACATGATCTAATTCAGCTCTGTAGGCTTCGACCATTCTGCTATATTGTTCTTCTTCAAGTATTTTGATCTGTATAGCATAAGCACAAATGTTATTAATACTAATAAATACAAATCTGGGTGCACTGCTGTCATTGTTTCACAAGGTGACTTTAATTTAGAAAGAAATGGCTTCCTAGATCGTATTACGGAACCTTAGTGGACGAACCTAACGTATATTTTGGTAGTCAATTTTAGATGCGGCACATATATTTTCGTAATTAAGTTAAGTGAAACTAAGAAAATGGAGCTAATTTATACTTTGTAACTAATTAAACAGCTTGCCATAGAACCAAACGTTACTAAGTTTTTCAAAATTCAAGTTTAGTAAACAATGCTCTAAGTGAGGTTTGAACCGGAGACCTTGTGGTTAGCAGACATGCTCGCTACCACTGGGCAACTGGCCTATCCAAAATTGTAGTATTCAGCAGATAAAAATTTAGTAGTTTTTGTTAATAGGTTATATTCCTACTTCAATTGCATTCTGTTTTGATGTCGCCTGCATTCTCATTGTATCCCATCTATCATACAACATTTGAACTGTCGTATTAAGAGCTTCCTTTCCAGCATAATCATGAGCAAGAGATCCTGTCTTTCTTTCAACGGATTCCAGTTTACATTGAAGCAGATTCAAATCATCGAGCAATTTCTAACGAATAAACATGCAGTTAAGTCAGCATCATGCAGCATACATGCGACAATAATACCAATTCCTTGCTAACTTGTTAAAAGTAACACAAAATAGTAAGTAATATTAGATAATGGTGCAAATGGGACTCTCAGAAAATAAGGTTCGATACTTTTATCGTACCTAAGTAAATACAGGCTTCTAAACAAATCAATGTCTTCACTATGAAGCATTTAACTAGCATAACATTAGGATACACATGCAATGCAATTATTAGTTACATAGCAAGGTAACACAACATAGTGCTATACATTAAGTACCTGGTTTACTTCCATTTGTTCTTGTAAATCTATTTCTCGATCCTGAGCATCGAGCCTGTTCTGACCTCTGTCCAAATTCTTTGTTACTTCTTGAACTTCAGACTGAATGCTGTCTTGCTCTCTGAATGAAGCGAGAAGATCTTTCACTCTTTCTCCGAGCTGAAATAAAGAGAGAGATCATTTATATGATAGCATAGCATAGTAACAGTGACATATTTGTCCAGAATCGACTATAACTATAAGATAGAGGAGAGTATGAAAATTATTTCAAGTGCGCTACCTCATCTCTACTTCCCGTTGACAAAGATTTTCCTGGCGAAAAACGATCGCGATCGACCATGTATGGACTGCTTGCATCAATAGGGAGAGGCATATGAGCAAATTCTATTCGAAAAGAAAAAGAAAATTGAAAAACAGTTTTCCCTCGGAAATTCCAGAGAAAGAAACTCGAAGAGAATCTTTAACAGTTACCTCCTGTTGAATCATCCAGTTTTGATCGTCTTGGAGAGGAATCAGGAGACAGGATGCTTACACCAAGAAGAGAAGATGTACTAGCTAGCGATAAATCTGTAAATAATCATTGTAGTGTGTTTATTTGCAACATAATTATTAGCACTTGTTTTTAATGTCCATGAATACGAATAGATTTTTATTGTTTTATTGGTGAAGTACCATATTTTTTATCCGGCCGCTAGGGAGCGTTAGAGCAATTCTGCTTCAAAACACTGACCACACACAAACATACATTAACTTTCATATATGTAATATTTCATCAGAGTAGTCAAAATGGGAACAACAGCAAGAGGTATTCTTATTCATATTTGGGTATCAAACACTTGGAAGGTAAAATATCTGAAAAAGAAATGCAATACCTGATCGATCACTTGGGGATTTGATTTCCTGATACATAAGTTGTGACAATCTGAGAAAAAAATATTGGGATAAATTAGTTAAAAGTATCAAAATACATTCATATTTGCTCCAATGAGTTTATTATGGGAGACCATGTTTTTTCGTTGGATTAAAATTATACTTGTGTACTGGTAAGCGACTGTCTGTCTGCTACATTGTGCTAGCGTTTTGAATATGAAAAGGTGACATACGAAAGACTATACACAAGATAAACTTCTCACCAAACAGAGCCTTTTAAAATTACTTCAGATAGTATGTGATAACTTACTCAGCATTTGCCTTGTACGGAGATCTTGAATGTGTAGGAGTTGCATCACCGAACAAGAGATAATCCATTTTTGAATCGGTTCGACTTGGTTCCATACTTACAGCACTGAATGATTCTTTGATAGGATGTCGTTGTAGATCTGATGAAATATCAAGGATGTCTCTAGTTGGAGAAGAAGAAGAACTGGATCCTGTAAAAAATAGTATATGGAAGATATTGAAGGAGACTCCAGACTTGCAGGGAACTAAACATA
>QXVX01002346.1:11174-30618 GCA_013436065.1 Halocynthia aurantium | reverse complement strand
TTCTTCTTCGAAGATAAATTAAGACTTTTGGAAAGTTCATCAGCTCTGATATCTTCATTCTTAATATTAAATACAAATTGAAAATTAAAAACTCAAGTTAAACATGAAAATTGTATACACTTTCTCAGGCAAAGGGATAAGTTCACACAGATGGACAGGGATGTGGGACCTGGCTACTTTTTGCTGGTGTCCGAGTGAGTAAAATACCGAGCTAAATAATTCCTAGACCAAGTATTGACATTGATAAGCAAACAGCATTGATTTTATTTCTTACCAAAGATTGGGATATTCATGTAAATTATATATGGCCGCCCCTCAAATGTGTTACCCTGCGCCCACAGGGTACCAACTACATTAAGAACAACAGATCTAAATAGTTCGCTCATCCCTGAATCAGAACTTTCGGATCATTTCTCTTGTTCAATATTGAAGCAGGCAACAAAAGCAACAAAACAAACTATTACAAGCAATGTTTCAAACTTAAAACTTACAACAATATTTGCTTCAGGTTTGAAAACTGCAGCTGTGTAATCGAGATTGAAGAAATTCAAAAATTCATTGACGATCGCAGAACATGCACGTCCATCATCTGTTGCATTGAATTGTTGTAAGGGAACATTACGAAGTGGAACTTGACTCTGAAAAAATAGAAATAAGGGATAAAAAAAGACAATTAAAATTATCAAGAATAAATTTGTCGTTTACTTTATTCAGATCTTGAGTTTCTAATGCCAGGAATATGCTTGAACGAAGTTCAGCCTGAAAACAAGTCAAAAGTTGTTACTATATACTAATTAGAGAGTGATAATACTAAAACATACAGCACCACCTACTAAACACTTGGCCGTACTCGTCGTATCGAAGATGAAGTGCGACATTAAAATACATCTAAGTGCGATTAAATTCAGGTAAAGGACTGACTGTGTGCCTTGAGTTATCAGTTACCAGAACTCTGGATTAAACAATTCTACAAGGAATCGCGAGACGATTACAACTATGTTCTTAATGTTTACCCGCTCTATTTCTGCGTTCAAGAAAGTTAGTAAACTATACAATGCAAGAAGGCAACGACATATAACATAGCAATAAATAAAGTACGAACATACAAATTACATTGCACACCTTAATTTTTCCAAGGATTCCATTTTTTTCGAGTGTTTGCACCAATAAATCTCTCAATTCAGTATCTTCCTCTGCCGCCGACATTTTGTAAAATTTTGCGGCAACCGATGGATTAGTTCGCATACGTCTCAGTTTGAATTTTGATTCATGTACATTCAACCGGAACGTAACGCCGCAAAACGGTCCAATGCATCAGGACCGGTTCCAAAATATGATAACGAATCCGGTCAACAGTATTGGTGGAAATGGTCTCAAATAAAAATCAGTTAGATACAATCTAACAATACCCATCAATCAATCGAATTACATATACTACATAAAAAAACATATACACATATAAAAACATAACCGCCAAATAAGCAAGTACTGTATATCCGGATTGTTATTTTGACCACTAGGAGTAGGATTTCGAATGGAAGGAGATCGGCACTGGGTTTATCCTTGTTAATGAATGATTCTGGGATGAATCTAAATGTCCCCCGAACTAGCCACCCTCCCCTTCCCCCGTCACACAATATAAGGAATAGAATAATATGAAATTTTCATACTTTTCTTGTATACCTCCAAAGCACCTTCCTGGGAGTTTCTGCAACTCTCCAGAAAACATATTATTACCATATGGTTGACGAAACACTAGATAAAATGAACTTTCAGACAAAATTCCTCAAACTGTGAGTTACCAAAAGCATTCTTAGACACTATTGCCATTTCAAAATAAAAAATCTTTTTAAAATTTATATTCAACTCTTCTCTTAAAGATGACAACAAACTTCATGAATAAATAATAGTAACTGCTAAAGGTTCAAAAATCATGCTGTCATGGAAAAGTACGCAATATGACTGCTGATGGGTGTAATGTATGATTGAATAGCATCTAAAAGCCCACAAGAGCAAAGACAGACCATATCAACATATGTTAAAACAATGAAGGAGTTGAAAAAAACTTCTTGTGATACAATTTCAGTAGTAAACTTGACAGCACTGAGTAAGTGTTATAGTTATAAGCAAATGGCTCTAGGATTCCAATGGCTGTAAAGCAGTTTATTGAACCTTTAAGGCAGGGGGAAAATTCCAGCATTTCAGGGGAGGAATTGGGATCACAGAATTGTAGATTCAAACTTGTTGTATTATTGAAATGCAACTTTTGAATCAAACAATCTTGAGGGAAAAATACGGTGAAAAGAGGTTGAGAACCACTGCTGAGTACACAACGAGCGCAATATAAACTAACAACGATGCGTGGAATACGTGTACGAGGATTATGAATTGAATGCAAGTAACAAAAACAATTGCAATTGTCTACCGACACTGTAAATATTAAGATAAGAAAACTGAAAACAAAACTGACTAGGAGAAAATTATTGTGGAATGGAACTTCACGGACAATTGTTGCAAAGTTACTTCAAATCTTTTTCATTTTCCTTCAGACTTTTTCTGTACCTAAAATGAGAGCAGCAAAGTAATACCTCTCACTACGCTATTAATTGGTTCTAGAAGCCGCGATGTGCTTTCCCTGCTATAAAAATTTCTACTTACATTAAAACACGGAACACTTGAGAGGATCCTGTTATTCCGAGACCAACGTTTACAGAGAAAAGAAGCCAGTTCTTAGGAATTATAACTAACGAATAACGAGACCAAATAATACCGGTTGCCATGAGAGATACCGACTGATTCAAACTAAGTTTTTCCGGTGGACGAAAATAATCTGCAAGACCAGCAATGACAAGAGCCTGAAAAGAAAAAATATTAATTACGGTCGAAGAAATTTCAACGTTTTATGACAAACTTTTGTGCTTATTGATATGTGTTTACTCACCCATTTAAATCCTGGGGCCCAGAAATGAATTGTTTTAAAACCTGCAATAGAAATATAACATTAAATTTTTTTCAAATATGAATATATTCAATTCCTAATGGACTGAACATTCGGTCACGGATGAAATAATACGTTATATACGAAATACATTGCTCTTAGTTTCCGAACCTGCTGGATGATTCCACCTTTGTTTCATTTTCTCAGACATTCTTGCCTGAATTCTTGTATCAAGTCGTACCAGTGCATGTCTTAAACTCATATTTATGTAACATTAATATAAAATAAGAACTAAAAAATAAAAGGCATTGATTAATGGCAATCCATTTTGTATATCAATGAATGTTTGCTAAGTCTAGGTTTTATTCAAATGCAAAATTTACCATAACTTGAAAATGCATCATTAAATTCCTTAGTAAAGGTTATAACAGCTTGAGGAAATAAACAACTAGCGGCACTCACGAAAGCAGGAGTTTTTTACCTAAGAAAAAAGGGTGATGGGAAGTGGAATCGCAGATTAGTAGATTCAAACTGTTCAAATACTAACACAGCTGCACCTATCCCACTGTAGCAGGAAAAGTTTGCCTCATGCTTGCTAAGCATCCTCAGTGGTCTGCGCAACTGATAGGGACACACATATTATTTGGAATATACCCTTAAGTCAAAAAATCTTGGAAAGAGGAAAATGACTTTCTGAAATTGAGCTCAAGGTTTCTTTGAAGCTAGAAAAGATTGAACAGATTTGAGATTGGATTACGCACATTAAAAAATGAAGCTAGCATCATAAGATGTGCTGCAATGATCAGAAATTGGGAACAACAGCCCATCCTACTCCACAAACCAATGAACTGATAACAAAGATAAAAAAAATCTGTGCATATGAACGAATTGTACTTAGAACGTACACATAAGCAAATCAAATGAAGTGAGGTTTTGGTAACAGCTTAGCTTGGAAAAAAAGTACAGCAATGTTCCCTCCTACTTGTTTGAACACATAAATGATGACGAAGAAAATGTTCTGTTCGTCAAATATTGAAATTGACATTTTTAACTCAGCATAATCTCACTAAGGTCAGTATAGCATAGACTTATAGGGGGCGCCAGCCTAAGCAAATATCAGACAAAAATGAAACCACTGATGTATATGAATGAATAGTTGACTGTAATAGATAATTCAAACCCCATGGTATCAGACAAAATTTCATGCTAAAAATATCATTGATATTATTCACAATATCCTAATTTTTGACACTATGCTAGCAAAATTTAGTTTTTCTTTAAGCTATCATGTAAAAGTACCAAACGCTGCAGTACATCCGAGGTCAAAATAATCAGTATGATATTTATGTTGTTTTGCTGAGTAGGTGCGGCGGTTGTTATGTCAACGAGACCAAGATAGTCTTATACTTATCGTCTCAAGGAAATACATCCTTTTTGATTTCAGTAATATGACGGAGTAGAACAGTTCTGGTACATTAATCTCTTTTCTCCATCCTGACCTTTGGTGGTTTGAAACCACCTCGAAATTCTTTTTTCTTTTTCTTTTTATCTTTCGTGAAACTTTGCCAGCTGTTCACTCGACCTTGACGACTCTCCTGAAACACAGAATATTTATATTTGCATTAGGGCTATCAGAGAGATAAGATTTTAATTAGAATTGTGAAACTAGGTCAGGTATTTCATGTCATTCCTATAATTCTGAGTTAGGTCGGAATGTCCTGAAAAACATGTTCTGTTCAAAATAAATGAAAATAACTTGAATGAACTAGTAAAGAAGGCATTAGTGATGTCATGAATGAATGGCACGGTTATAATTTAGTTAGATTATGAACCAAATGACACAGTAACATGACAAATATTGCTATGTCATTACATATGTTACGACATAAAACATGGACGAGACATCAAAGGACCCATACAAGATCCGAAAAAAAGGGAAAATTAAGAACTTTCTTAAATGTTACGGGTCAATGTACACAGGATCAATGTGCCATGAGAAAATTCCTAAAAACTAATTTTATTCTTGTAATCGATATTATTTGCAAACAAACATCATTGCTACAAAATAAATCCCTAGAGAAAGTACTCTGTTCCCTAATATATAAGTTATGAGTGTCACAATTATAATTTAGTTAAATCATGACCCAAATGACATGGCAATGTGANCTAGAGAAAGTACTCTGTTCCCTAATATATAAGTTATGAGTGTCACAATTATAATTTAGTTAAATCATGACCCAAATGACATGGCAATGTGAGAAATTGCTATGTCATTATTTTTGCCATGGCATGGGGTAAAAACGAGCTCCCAATGAACGCAGACAAACAGAGAAAAGTAGTTAAATACCACGGAAACATCAGTAGATACCGCAGATATAGGTACCTAGAATCGCGGGAACGTGAAAATAATATTATCAGTTTGAACGAATCAAGCCACATTATTTCTGTTGCCCAGAGAGTAAAGAAATTATAAAGGGACTAACAGACCCAGCTCAAAATTTCAATGCATAAATTATACAAAGTCTCTGTATAGATGAGGTGAATAATAGCAGATAAGATACACTTGGATTATTATTCGTAAAAATTAGAATAAATGATATATTATATAATAATAATTATGAATCATAATGTCAATCTGTTATTTAACAGCATAGCAATGAATACAAAGATAGCATTATTCCTTGCAATTGTGCATTGTATATCAGCGCACGATGAAGATTTATGTATAGGTCTAAGAAATCAACTTCAAGAGCATTGCAGTCTGCCAGAAGCTGTGGGTATTATTAAAGGTCGAATCGGCAAAGCAGGTCCCCAGGGACCCCCAGGAAGAGTAAATTATACTTTAGTGCGAGAGGAGATTAATGGAATATATCAAAGTAAGTGTTTCTTAAAAGTTAATGCTCGTGTCCATGCACTTAATTCGTTGTGTTGATACCCCTGTTCTACCATCCTTTGTCAAACAACAGTTTTCATGTTTAATAATATCAGCAGCTTCAAGAACATTGTAGTTATATTATTGGTGACAGCTGGAATTAATTTTGAAATATTTTTTTTTTGGAAGAATTTGAAGTAAGAATGGACAACAGAGTGGAGCAGAAAACAGAAACATGCTCAAGTCAAATTCAAATACTCGAGAACAAGATAACAGAACTTGAATCAAGATGGCAGAAACGTGATGAATTATCTTTCCTTCACACAATGTACTATATGCACTAAATAACAATTCAATCATATTTCTCAGAATTTAATTCAACCGAGTGTGAAAAAGTAAGCAAGTACGGGGCTTTATCCTGGAGCGGTATTGGAGGAATTTTCAACATTTATCCTGAAAGTTTTCCTGATGGCATCGAAGTTTATTGCGACCTAACAAGTGACGGAGGTGGTTGGACTGTAAGTTGAATTTTGACCTTAGGTTTTATCAACCGGTGGAAATGCTAACCAGGATATTTTAAACCAGGTTTTCCAAAGACGAATGGACGGCTCAGTCGATTTTTACAGAGGATGGGACGAGTACTTCCATGGATTTGGAGAAAAAGACAAAGAATTTTGGCTGGGTGGGAGATTAAGAAATAGAAATACCTTGAAGTAAATTAAGCTTGATATTAACAACAATGCTGATTATTTCAAGGTTTGGAAACAATTCATCAACTGACAAAGAACGGAAACTATGAGTTACGTGTGGACATCGGTAACTGGGAAGGAGAGAGAAGATATGCACAATATGGGTCAGTAGATGGCAGAAATATTAGTATAGTGTATCAGTGAAAGACTTTAGTTTATTAATATTTTCAATTTTCCAGAGCATTTTCCATTGCTGGATCGAACGACAATTACAGATTAAGTGTCGGTGATTACAATGGAACTGCGGGAGATTCGCTTACTACCCGTAGCAATGGACAACAGTTCTCAACAAAAGATCGCGATAATGATGGATCGGGTGGCAACTGTGCTGAGTCATATACAGGAGCATGGTGGTACGGAAATTGCCATTTTGCAAATCTGAATGGTATTTATCTTGTTGGGGGAACGGGGGCAACTGCCATAAATGTCAACTGGTTTCACTGGGGAAATTCTCACTCTTACTCGTACAAATTAACGGAAATGAAGTTCCGTAAAAAGCAAAACTAGAGGCATTTCCTATTCTGTCTCTGTTGTTTATTTGATCTGTAAATCTCAACCACATCTTGCTTGCTACCAATCTCCCTTTTTAAACAGTAATTTTGTTTGTTAGCAGAAAGATTATTGTTATTTACGACAGATTTACCCGGGCATGGCTGGGTCACTCTGCTAGTATATTCATATGCAATGCTATTATGCCTGTTATTTACTTATAATTGTAATGTTTGCTTTCTAAGCTTTAACTATATAATCAACCTCTCTATATCTTCTCTTGGCAATCAATAAATTGTACAGCACAAAATACATGCATTCATCTTCATTTTGTTCGTATCTATTTATTATTATTATTATTTCAGGCCCAATGGCCCATTTGGCACAAGTTAGCTCAAGGTCGTTGGTAAAATACATGCTGGTGTTACCAAAGTTTTAATTTCAATTACTGACGAAGCAGATTAAAAACTTATTTATCAAGGCATAAGGTCCAATTTACATTGGACCACGCCGCCGTGGCTTCTGGAAAGATTTAAAGTCATAGAGCGGGTTATTAATGTATAGCAATGAATACAAAGACAGCATTATTTCTTGCAATTGTGCATTGTATTTCAACACACAATGAAGATTTGTGCACAGGTCTAAGTAATACTGCAAGAGCATTGCAGTCTGCCAGAAGGGTCCGGGGTTATTATTGAAGGTCGAATTGGCAAAGTAAGTCCCCAGGTAACATTTATCAATGGAGATAGTGTTATCAAAGTTTGTATATGCATTTTCTGCAACATGTTGTTCCTCTAGCTTACCAAAATTTTAAAGATTACCTTGTTAACGTTCGCTCGGTTACAGTGCAATGTATTCCGGCAACATGTTGTAGCAAAAGTAGATTAAAACATGATAACATCGCTTAGAAATATTGACACCGTATAAATAAACTTAACCTTTATAAGTGCAGATACTGACATCTGAATTAGTATAACAATTTCTGCCACCTACTCGTAGGTTCTGAAGCTTACCAGAAAGTTAAAAATTTGCTTGTTAGATTTAGGAGTAATGCGATCTGGCAAAAAAAGGTAGCTCAGCTTGTGAAGGTTTTGCTATATTTCATCAAGTATAATACGCACTGCTCCCGGGAGAAAAATATTTGGTCGAATTTAATTCACAGTGTCCAAACTAGGCTTCAGTTTCAAATAAAAAATATGTTATTATTATTATCATGTTTCTTTGGAGATTATTTTCTTGGAATTTTCAGGATAAATGTAAATTAAACATGCTGAAATATAATATATGTCACCAGCGGAGAAACCCAGATTTGCTACCTCATTTTCTGTTGCCCAGAGAGTAAAGAAATTGTACAGGGACTAACAGACCCAGCTTAAAATTTCATTTAAGTGATTCGACTTTAGGTGTGATGGTTTGTAATTTATTGTGCTTTGTTTATTATTAAATATCCAGAAATTAAATTCCCATAAATCAAATTCAGCAGAAATTATACAAAGTCCCTGTATAGATGAGGTGAATAATAGCAGATCAGATACATTTGGATTATTATTGGTAAAAATTATAATAAATATAAATCATAATTTTAATCTGTTAGCAATGGATACAAAGATAGCATTATTCCTTGCAATTGTGCATTGTATCTCAGCGAGCGAAGAAGATTTATGTATAGGTCTAAGAAATCAACTTCAAGATCATTGCAGTCTGCCAGGAACTGTGGGTCCTCGAGGTCCCATGGGACCCCGAGGAAAAGTAAATTATACTTTGGTGCAAGAGAAAATTGAAGAAATATATCAAAGAAAGTGTTTGAAAGCTAATATGTAACGTTAAAATACTGCCACGTAGTGACGGCTTGTACATACGGGCTGTAGCTGTAGAGCTACTGGTGACAGCAGGAATAAATTATGAAATTTTCTTTTTTTTTGGAAGAATTTGAAGTAAGAACGGACAACAGAGTGGAGCAGAAGATAGAAACATGCTCAAGTCAAATTAAACTACTCGAAAAAAGTAAAAATATATTTTTGAGTAACACAATGCACAAAATAAAAATTAATTTATATTTTTCAGAATTTAATTCCCTCTTTACCGGGTGTGAAAAAGTAAACAAGTACGGGGCTTTATCCTGGAACGGAACTGGAGGAATTTTTAACATTTATCGTGATAATCCACAACAAAGCATCGAGGTTTATTGTGACCTAACAAGTGATGGAGGTGGTTGGACAGTAAGTTAAATTTTGGCCTTAGGTTTTTATCAACTGGTGGAAATGGTAACCAGGATATTTCAAACCAGGTTTTCCAAAGACGAANCCAGCTACTCGTCGGTTCTGAAGCTTACCAGAAAGTTAAAAATTTGCTTGTTAGATTTAGGAGTAATGCGATCTGGCAAAAAAGGTAGCTCAGCAAGTGAAAGCATGGGGATTGTTCTAATTATCCTAGCGTTCAGAATAATGCGGCAAGCGATAAACATTATACTCATTTCAGTCTCGATATCCTTTTTTTATTTTGTCACGAATCTGGATGTATCCCTAGCTCATCTGTCTCATAATAATATTCTATACCAGACAAGCAAACAGAATGTTTTTTTCTAAGGTAAGTGGTTTACAGCCACAAGGGACCAGCACTTTTTTAAAACTTATACGAGCTGCAGACCAGTGAGCTGCCATAGATCCCAGGCTAAAAAACACTGCACTAGGGTGCCCACATAACCAAGAATTATATGGGTAGAGTCTTCCCTGAATGTTAGTGGTTGTTTTTTTTTGTCTGTAATCCGCATATCTTAATGATAGTATGAACTGATATGATCATATTCCACATAGGCTTCTAGTAAATCTAAATGTTTTTGATTTCACGAATCAATAATGCAAAGAACTGATAATTTGCATTCACGGATATTGTTCTAGTTGGTTTTTAAATTACGACAACATGAATTGCTTTGTAACAATCGCAATTTTCTGCTTTGTTGCATTCCTGCAACATACAATTGCTCATAAACCAATTGGAAGAAGGGGAAAAGCAGGACCCCAACGTCCACCTGGCGAAGTCGATTACACTTTGGTTGAGGAGAAGATGAAGGAAATAAATCGAGGTAATCCAATATATGAGATAAGTTATCTACATATGTAAGAGTTATTTGCATTCTGATTGGCTGCTGAATAAGTGATTGTATACTGGTTATAGCATGTTACAAAAACACATCATTAATCATTGTACAGTACAGAACTTTAGTTCCACTCAATGGCCGTAGCTTGCCATGATAACAAAAGTATAGTATTCAAGTCTAGGTCATGACCAAGCCGTGAATCTAATCGCTAGGGAGCGTTATTGCAATCCAAAGTAAGCTAACAACCCCCCTTCATATAAAGCCTTATATATATAATAAAATAAGTGAATCTCGTTTGCCACCTTTGAACAGAGATTGGAAATGGAAATCGCAGAGAAATTCAAAATATTCTCGATAAAATGTGAGAGACAATTCGAAATGCACTCAACCAAGATCGAACTACTCGAAAACAAGATAACAGAGCTTGAATCAAGATGGCAGAAACGTAAATAATTATATAAATAACAATTCAATTATATTTCTCAGGATTTCCTTCAACCGGGTGTGAAAAAGTAAGCAAGTACGAGGCTTTATCCTGGAATGGAACTGGAGGAATTTTTAACATTTATCCTGAAAGTTTTCCTGGTGGCATCGAGGTTTATTGTGACCTAACAAGTGATGGAGGTGGTTGGACAGTAAGTTGAATTTTGACCTTAAGGTTTCAGCAACTGGTAAAAATGTTAACCAGAATATTTCAAACCAGGTTTTCCAAAGACGAATGGACGGCTCTGTCGATTTTTTTAGAGGATGGAACGAGTACGTCAATGGGTTTGGAGAAAAAGACAAAGAATTTTGGCTGGGTGGGATATTGAGATATAGAAATTCCTTGAAGTAAGTTAAGCTTGATATTAACAACAATTCTTATTATTTCAAGGTTTGGAAACAATTCATCAACTGACAAAGAATGGAAACTATGAGTTACGAGTTGACATCGGTGACTGGGAAGAAAAGAGAAGATTTGCACAATATGAGTCAGTAGATGGCAGAAATATTAGTATAGTGCATCAGTGAGAATTGAATTTATTAATTTTTCAAATTTTCAGATCATTTTCCATCTCTGGTTCAAATGACAATTACAGATTAACTGTCGGTCATTACAGTGGAACTGCAGGAGACTCGATTACTCGCCTTAGCAAGGGACAACAGTTCTCAACAAAAGATCGTGATAATGATGGCTGGGCTGATGGGCAATGTGCCGTTAGCTTTTCAGGGGCATGGTGGTACAAAAATTGCCATGATTCAAATCTGAATGGTATTTATCTTGTTGGAGGAACGGGGGCAATTCCCAGAAATGTTGATTGGTTTCACTGGAGAAATAATCACGATTACTCGTACAAATTAACGGAAATGATGTTCCGTAAAAAGCAAAACTAGAGGCATTTTCTATTCTGTCTCGGTTGTTTCATTTGATCTGTAAATCTTAACCACATTTTGCTTGTTACCAATCTCCCTTTTTAAACATTAATTTTGTTTGTTAGCAGAAAGATGAACATTATTGTTATTTACAACAGATTTACTGCTAGTATATTCATATGAACATCAATGCTATTATACCTGTTATTTACTTATAATTGTAATATTTGCTTTCTAAGCTTCAACCAAGTACCGTAATCAGTCTCTCTATATCTTCTCTTAGCAATCAATAAATTGTACAGCACAAAATACATGTATTCAACATTTTGTTTCAACTTATTTACTTTCTCATCCTACTTAACCAGGAACTCTTAACATGTACAGGTCAGGTTTAAGCTAATCATGGGCAAACTATACTAACATATCAAGTTAGAGCTTACTGTACTGAACACCATACCTTGAAATAAAGAGCCAATCACATTGGCAACCGAGCGAAAGCTAGGACTTACTGTACTGAACTATCAAAGCACCGAATGAAGTATCTCATAAATAAAGGAGAGACTGCACAAAAGCAACATGGCCAACTAATTTCTTAAATAGGGGTCTTGGGGGTTCATTTTTGATTAATTTTGGTATGATTTGATAATAATAAATAAACAAAAAATACCTCGAAATTTTTGTCCCATTCTTTTTGCTTTTTTGCTTTTTCTTTTTCTTCTGCTTCTTGTTGAGCTTTTCGTTTTCGTTCGTTCATATCTCTCATTTCCATTTCTTTTCGTACCAGCGCCATGTCAGCGAATAATTTGCAAGTTTCTTTGTGAAGTTCAACTTTATACTGAATAGGAAACGTTATTAATTATTATATACAGACATATCATATATTATTATTATACCAAGGAAGAATCATTTCAAAAAATAGTTTTCCTGCTGACATTTGTANTTATATTGTAATGGATAGTTCAATGTAATAAGACTTATCTGTGCAGTGTCGTATTGTAATAGTAACGAAGGGATAAGTTATATTGTAATGGATAGTTCAATGTAATAAGACATATCTGTGCAGTGTTGTATGATAATAGTGGGTATGGTAATAAGGAATAATATTTAATTATTTTTTACAAGTTAGATAAAATAAGAATTTTAATTACCGTCAAAAGCTTTTTGTGCCAAGTCTTTTTCACCGAGATTTTTGTCCGGATGAACGAGAATTGATAGTTTACGATATTTTTTCTTCACATCATCGATTGACATGTCCTGTGTTACCTGAAAAAACAATTCATTGTGATGGAATGAGAACTCGGGCAATATCATATATCCTTGTAATTGGATTTCAAGACTAAATTATTATTGATTATGATTATTATAGTTTGTCTTTTCTTGCCTCTCAAGGTGCCTGCGACATCTGACTCTAGGTCTGTATAACCGATTACAATTTATCTTGAATTTGGTGGATTAATATGGAAAGTTAATTAATTGCCAAACCCAACTGCCGGTAAATATTTTACACTACTGAAATAACCAGTGCTTATTGCTACATAGTCAGTATGAGAAGGGATCTAAACAACGCTATGTGACATATTATATATATTGCTACGCGTGTATAGGGAATGACATAATATGTACTTTGATTCATTCCCATGATATAGACCTGAATGCTACAGTATATCAAAATACTTACTTGCAAAACATCATAAGGATTAAGATTGAAATATGTTGAACCAGGACGATTTAATCGAGTTATTTGTTGCCCCGGAGTCAAGACAGAATCGGCAACTTCGATTTGTTTCACCTGAAAGATGATAAAGATTGTGAATCACTAAAAAATGGAGGAATAGCATTATTTAGTTATGCTTAAATGTCATTCTCTTATTGTAGATCAATGGGCAACAGTGGGGCAAGGGTGAGCAAGGGAAAAGAGTACAGGTTCACAAAAATNCTAGACCTCTCCAGTACCATCTCCGTGTTCTCGAGTAAGACATAATCACTAAGCGCCGAATCAGATACACAGACAAAATTTCAAATCTAAATAACTAGCGAGGGCTGCGTGGATACAATCTTTAAAAGATTTGGTGTAGACAACCAGTCGAAAATAGTAAAGATAAGTAATTTCTCCCGGTAGCTGGGGGAGTGTCACAGCAGTCATGGAGCGTGTCCATACTCCGGGGCATTTGAAAATAAAAAACAACGCCACGATCTATGCTGGGATTTCCTAATTCACTACAGTACTACACTTATTCACATTCAAAAGACTACAAACANCCTTGGACAGTAGGTACAGCATATAAAGTGATTTTAATTCACTCATCCATGACCACTTTCATCGTGAAATCATTCAACTGTTAACGTTACATAGGGATATCTCCCTTCTCATAATTTTTTGTGCAGTTCGTGTAAAAGGCGAAAATTTTAGATTTTAAAAAGAAACAACTTACCTCTGTCATGTAAGTTTTAAATGCATTCTCAACATTATCCGCTGTAGAACTCGTAGCCGCCGCCATCACGGAATAAATATCAAGATAACACGATATTATATTCAACAGATAACAGAATGATTAAAACCTGATATTGTACCGAAACAAATTCCATCCGCATCATCTAATCACGATAAATCTCATCCGCACTAAGAAATAAAACATACAGTTGTCCCTTCTTATTCGCGGTTCCAGTTATCCACAATTTAGCATGCATACAATAAAATTAGGAAAATTAAAACAATAACGATCCGTGAGTTTCAGAATGCCACTATTCGCAAATGTAACAGCATAATCGCCATAGTTGCGTTTTCTAAGCCCTTACTTTAATAATGGCCTCAAGGCGCACTTTATATCATCCTCATTGTACAGTATTATCAAAAACAATCATCATATACCGTACACATCAAAATCACGTTATATAGGGGTTCTCTCCTCAGTAGATCTTGGCACGTATCCCCGGTAATATCCCGTTTATGGGAGGGGGGACTACCGCACTCGATTATAATCATTACAGTCTATAGTAACGATCCGGATGGTTGTATTACCACTAGAGCTGAACTTCAATGTTAACGGAAGGTTGAAATTCCCGGTGAAGTACATTCAGTACATAGTTGAGTAATCGGCCTATTACCACTAGAGGGGAACTTCTTTCTGAAAGTAAGGTTGAAACTCCCGGTGAATTAAAATTTATTAAAAATATTATAACAACATACTTTCTTGATAACACATGATAAAGAGACACCGATACAAACAATAGTTAGTAATGACAACGAAAAAGCTAGTCTCAAAGCAGTAGTAGCATAACAAATATTTAAAACAAAAATAGAAGAAAATTAACAAAAGGATCGCGTAGCTGAAAATCATTTATAATGGCCTAAGACGAAACGTAGCACATAAATCAAATAATTCTAATTAACTTTTGAACATAGTACTTTTCAGTTGTGGATATGGAGTGCATAAATATCAAGACTTGTCATGTGATATGTAATATGGGAGATTCGAGGCTTTGTTAAATATTGAAACTAATATTTTTAACTTGAAAAATCTCACTAAGGTCACTAGCACTACTAACTAGCAAAGGCTTAGTACTAGCCCAATTAAACATCAGCAAAGGGGGCACTGGGGAAAAAAGGTTAAGAACCTCAGATAGAAACATACAAATATATCTGTCACAAATCTGAAAGATCAAAATCTTGTTCAGCTACTGTAACAGAGGGGCGCCAAAGTATATTACGAGGCAGTATGGGACTAGTAGCAAAAAACGATGAGACTATTCAAATATAGTGTTCTCGCTACGAACATTGAATTCAAACTGAAAAGAAAAATGAAACTCGATGGGTGTGGAAGAGTTTCCATTGTACATTACTGTGTGCCTTTTACTAAGAGAAGATGAAATAAATGGATACCAGACAATTATTACCACATAATGGTGCTACTCTATGTGGTCTATCTCATATCTGAGGGTTATAATGTCTCTCAAAGATAAACATTTAAGGTCTGAAAGAATTGGAAAAAGAGCATGCAAGAAAATATATTCTGTAAAAAATATCTATGTAGTTACTTATCATGTAAGAAATTCTCTGTAGGAAATGTTCAATCAGTCTGTTTCAGTGGTGGGAGTTAACATAATCAGCGAGGTCTAGAAAATACATAGCGAAAAGTGCGGTTTCGTGAAACAAGTCTGTAGGGATATGTCATATACTTAACATATAAATGGCATTACTATATTTTCTTCTCGAGTATTAAGCTTGAATATATAGTGATTATGCTCAAGAGAAAATAAATGATTTGTGGCAGCAATAAAATTGAATAGCGGCACCAGAATTTCTGAATTTTCTGTGACAATTTTCTACCAAAAGTCATTTTATGGGATGACAAAAGTAACAATAGGACAAAACTACTCCTGTCATTTCTGTGAAGAGAATTTCTGTTATCTGTTACTTTTGGGACAGAATATATATTCGAAGGATAGGTAGCAAGATGAAGACAAACTTCACCAAAATAATTTTAGCAATAGCAGCAAACTTGTAAAAGAGAAAATTTCATGGTCCCCACTAGTGGCGGCTTGTGATAAAATAGAATGGAGGTGCACTGCAAGCCCTATCTTTATATCTATTTAATGTCAGCTGGAAAAGTTGATACTTTGTAAATACTTTATTTAGTTTACTCTACTTTTCATTGTCACTGTTTGTCGGAGGGTAATTATAGTATTCAAAGCAAGCACGGTTTATTCCACTACTATCTCTTAGTGTAATTAACCATTAGCACAGGACTGAGCTGCACCAAATGCTGCTCATCATTGCTTGATTCAGCACCAACCGCCAACAAATATGATAGTAGTAACTATGAAAGAAACTTCTTCTGTGTCTTTTTAATGAATATTCAGTTATAAATGTATTGAAAATATAATTTAGACTTTTTTTATTATTCTAGTGTGAGGTTGATGGATTCTCCTGGCTTCAGTGTTTAGGGGTAAACTGCAGCTGTGCGGGACTTATGTACGAGCCGCCACTGATGCTTTCATATAATGTAGCGCTAGCTAGCCGATGAGGCATGCTGACAAAGTGATTATAACTGCAGTTTGAATTACTAACATCATTAATATGCCTCAGTTCTTGATAACAAATCTTGCCCTTGTGAAAATCAGTCATACTTATTGCAAAGTGTGATGAGCTGCTGCTACTCATTATCAAAATTTGTTTTGGAATATTATTATGATAAGAAAAGATCAATTTTTATAGTGACTTTTAAGACACCCTGAATTACGATAGCGAGTCCATAAACAATAGTTAAAAAATCCCGATTCAAATCACCCGGGATAAAAAGTTGCATCGCAGTCGAATCATAATAAGCTCAGAAACTCTTGAGCCGCTCTCTGGCGCCACTATCAAATGTATTTCATTGCTACTCGCACAGGAATTATTGCTCTTTAGTCGTTGTCGTGCCAACTAGTCTTCCCATTCATCTTCGGAAGCAAGAGTCGAGTCAGATTCCTCAGAATCAGAGAACTCAACAGCGATCCTTCGTGCGAGAATTGAAGCAACGTCGTTACTACTATTTGTCGGTGCAGCGCTCCTTTCTTTCTCTTCGACTTTCTTCAAATTAAATCCGAGTCTTATCGCTTGAAGCAGACCGTTTCTGTCATCCGGTGGCGCTGATACTGTTTCTGATTTTTTCAACTTAACACCTTGCAAAGCCGAAGCTAAACCTCCATCGTTTGCTCCTGAAAAATATTATTACAAATTACTAGAAGTAACACACAGACCTCCGAGTAGTAGTAAATCAAAGTGTGCTGACAAAATGTCGTGCAACAGAAGTACAGGGAATTCGAAAAAATGGCACGATAATAATAGTTGGTGGAGGTAAATTTCTGAGGTTTATTTCAAGTTTTAGCTTCTATTGACCGGATAAGTCGACCCCCAATAATATTTCCATTGTTATGTGGATCAATTTTGAAATATATCTTGCGAAAATAAGTGTTAAATATTTAATATGAAACTTACCTATATTAGCTGGTGGGGCTGGAGGTGGGGGTGGTGGCATGTTATTCATAGGTGGAGGAGGGGGTGGAATGTTTCCATTGGGTGTAGTTGGGATAGGTGGTGGGGGTGGGGGTGGTGGGTTGATATTATCAGGGGGAGGTGGAATAATCATATCAATCTCTGGGGCCGGTGGAGGCGGGGGTTCGAAGTCATCGAGAGGGGGTTCTGGAAAAGTGACAGAATACGAGTCGAGTGTGGGAGGAGGAGGAGCGATGCTAAAAGAAAAACAGAGGAATATTAATATAGAGAGGAAGAGAGCATTATTAATATTCTGTACATGATATACAACATCCCATTCTTTCAAGAGTCCTAAAATAGAATCAGGGACCCTACTGTTTACCCTCAATTTTCCAGGCCGATTCACATTTAAATAAATATGATAATTTGAACTTAACGCGATTTGTCAGACACGGCCTAGCAATTCACCTATGGCAGGAGAATTGCATGACCTGATCAATTTAGGTTTGTGATTGCTCTCACAGTGGAAGCATGGCTAATCAAAGTTGAATATATGTATTTTATTTTGGATTGACAATCAAATAAGTCCGAGCTGAGGTATCAGGAACCGAGCTTGTTTTATTTTCACCTTAAATTATATGTATTTGTTGTTAAGGTTTATTGAAATAGATTCGGATTAGGGTCTGGGAACGGATTAATTCACTTTCCATTATTTCTAATTGGGATACTTGATTCGGACCGCCAACAATTCAGAGTTCGAACGGCCTCTTTGAACGGAATGAGTACGAGGCACCATTGTACTAGGTAAAATAAAACTTTTCATACTGGTTATTGTATTGATCTGGTATTGGTGCCGGTGGCTCTTGATTCTCGATCGCTCGAGGTATTTCTTTCTGTGGTTTCTTAGCAACAGACATTTTCCGTACTTGTGGAGTGCTTGTATCAATAAATTCAGCTCCGTGTTTTAGTTTTTGAGCTTTCAACATTCGTGTGTTGACAGCTTGTCGCACCTGGAAACAAATAAAATAAATTTGAAGAAAATAACGATAACCCCTGTAAATATCAGTAAAGGTGGCAGTGGGTAAAAGGGGTTAAGAACCACTGCTATGCACCAATATAGAGAAGAATTCCCAAAAACTAATTAAAGGTATCATTACCTTTCCAGCTTTTCTCATATAATTTGGATTTGCTTGTTTGTCTCGTTTTCTTTGTTCTCTTCTTTTCTCTCGAGCTTCTCTTGTTTCTTTTTGAATCGCTTCTCTCCAAAGATCAAAGAAATAATCTGGATCTGTGTAGATCTTAAGACCATCTTTTCCATCATCCCTGATGACAAAAATAAAGATATTTATTACTAATATTCCAAACATTAATCAAGTACCAGCATTGATAATAAGAGTCCAGACCAGGTCGCAAGGTTGTCGGATTAAATAGGTTCAACCCTGTAGTAATGGACATGAATGGCGTAGTTGAGGCAACCTGAGTAATGGTATCATTGCCCTTATATAGTCACTAAAATATTTCTTGGAACTTGGGAAATACTTGAAAGCCCAAACAAAATTCCTGAGACAACAATTGTCAAGGCACCATATAAGGAATTGGATTACAATCCACTAAATAACCTGAGGCCGGTATTTGAATGTGAAAGTTTTCAGTCCATACATGGTTACCTACGCAGATATACTCTGCTATAAAACTGAGCTGATTCATGGTATCTATCAATTGAGCTGAACGTAGCGAGCAGAAGAACTTATCTCATTACAAGAACAGTCAGGGACTCAAAAGTAGTGAGAATTTTCAAAGTGGTTCGAGTCAGGTTCAGGTGGATTTATAACAGTAATATATTTGTTACTGTGAACGGAAATAGGTCAAAATGAATTTGTTAGTGATAATATTTGCGTCAGTTTGGCTTGCCGCATTGCTGCAACGCACCGTGGTCGACGCAAATCCTTCGTACCAAGCAATGCAACTTGCT
>QXVX01002335.1:0-14100 GCA_013436065.1 Halocynthia aurantium | reverse complement strand
TTGCCACCATACGGATGGAAAAGATATCATTAAAAATTAACTCATTTGCGCCATCTCGTGGCGATCAAATTGTTAAGTTAAAAAATCTCGCACCTAGCGAGGGATTAATTTTCGAACGAAACGTCATAAAATGCAGGAAAAATAAAAATATTAAAACAGGTACATGAAACCGAGGGAAGAACTTTAAGACCCAAAGAAAGCTTAGGTGATCAGCCTATGCCCTCTGTGGGTGTTAAGGTCCTGACATTCAACGATCCACAGCCACTGAGATGGCCAATCTCAGAGACCGTGGTCGTGAAATAAATTAAATATTTAGGGGTTCAAATACTAATAATCACAACTGTTACCATCAGTTGTGAATAAAATTATACTCCCTGTAACTCTTGCTCTAACAGCAAATTGCTCCACTGCCAGTCCATACAACTCCTTATCGATGTGGTGATACGAGGCTGCTCCGGTGTCTTTGCTCAGGCCTGTCGATCGGTGTCTTGTCGACCCTGCAAGCGCCAATGATATGAAAGCAACAGAAAAATACCTAAAGTATACTATTTAATGCCTCGCTAAATGATCAAAATCAATACAGAATTAATGTCTACTTTCCCATCCATGGCGGCAGTCACTCCTTCAGACTCTTGTGGTTGCTCTCCTCTTCATCTGCCGCATTCTTCTCCTAAGCTGTGGCCTTGAAAAATCAAATATCAACATAGCAACATAGAATTAATTGGATTTTAATTTTGAAAAGCTGATTTAACATACCCTTCCATGGTGGCAGTCACTTCTTACGACTCTTCTCTTGTGGTGGTTGCTCTCCTCTTCATCTGCCGCATTCTTCTCCTGGGCTGCAGCCTTAAAATATTAAATAGCAACATAGCAACATAGAATTAATTAGATTTTAATTAACTCCCCCACTAGCTCTATCTTACAGTTTTCTTCTTCATGCTCGGGGTCACATGACCTGTTGCTCCCGCGATGTCGACGTCTCGTACCACGCCGAAGACGTAGCTCGACGCTTCATGTGCGCCAGAGATTTCATCACGGCCGCCGCTCCCGCGATGTCGACGTCTCGAACCACGCCGAAGACGTTGCTCGACGCTTCNGAATTTCAGAGTAACTGAGGAAGATAAATACAGTCAAATGTTACGTGGCAGAAGTTATGCCGTCGCTTAGGTTTTTAGTAGTTATTTGTTGTAATAAAAATAGATGATAGAATATCCCTGGTTCTTGGAACATTCCGTCACTAGAGGCCGCTCTTACACTGTGCCGCTCGCTAAACTAAAATTGCGGCAGAAATTGGCCCGGTCAATCATTCACATAGCCACCACCATTGTCACAAACGCCCTAACCAGTCCCTACAGGTATAAGGAACGTCATGTGGTATGATTGTTAGCAAATAGTATGTTTGCGACATCCATGTATCAATATTTACCAATAACAACCACAAACTCTCTCCAACAGCAACGAATTGAACGTTTGAATAAATCTTGTTAGATTAAAAACTTCAAAGGCATGCTCAGTTTTATTACCAGCCTGGAATACTTTAGGAAAGCGCAAAGGAAAATATAGTAAATAATTAAGCTCAGTATTCCTCGTGGGTCAACAACAACCCATCCTAAACCAAATATAACATGAGACTTGAATCGAAGAAAATTGTACATCAAGTTAACGAAAGACTTAGTGAATAGCAATAATTTGACGTAGGTCGAGGGAAATGTAGTGCGAGGTATTAAAAGTATGAATATAATCCACTGTAATTGGTGAGACTGACGTCACTTGATCTGAGCTGCACAGTAGCCTCCCTCGTAACAGCGATCGCGGATACAGAAAATAGTAACTCCCTATTAACGTGATTTTAGCGGGTACAGTAAAGCTCGAAATGAGAAATTATTTATTAGATAATATCTTCGTATACTGTGGATGATGATGCCGATAATACGATGATACTGTACAATGTCTATATCAGTGGTTCCCAAACTATATCACGATATCAAACTATATTACCACTAGTGGTATGCGAAGGTCTCTCAGGTGGTACGCGAGTAACTTACAGTGTTGGACAAAAATTTAGAAACACGTGTTAAAAACGAAGCCGTTTACACGAGACAACCTTAACAGCAACGTGTTGTTATTATTTTTGCGTCAAATTGCATATTCTAGAATATTTGTGTGCTGCAACACACTAGTGTGCCACGAGAGATTTCCAGGTGTGTCGCAAAACTTTGTAGGTGGTACGAGAACACTGTACGAGATGTCAAAATGGTATGCGAGTAGAAAAAGTTTGGGAACCAATGGACTCTATACTCTATAATCTGTATGATGACGTAGTGCGCTTTGGGGCCGTTGTCACAGTTAACAAGGTTTTTGATATCACGGAATCAGTGTAATTCATTTTATTAAATTCACACTTCACAATTCCCCCTGTCGACAGAGCAAATGCTCGTATTTTCACTCTTCTATCTTTATCTCTTGTATCTTTATCAATTTTTAGGTCCAGACTTTTATCTTCTCAACCACAAGAGGAAACCTTGTTGAAAAGAGTAAAATTGATTAAAATGTTTCAGTTTCAGTTCGTTCAATTAGAATTAGATCAGAAAGCGGGAGGTTTGTTTTGTGAAAAAACGTCACAGTTCTGTTTTAACAGGACTACCAATGCAGATACTGTTTTGCTGTTTTGTAATAGAACTTAACGTATTTCATAAGTTTAATGTAACACATAGTTTATATTGTGTGTATAAACTGTATCGTCGAGTCAAAGTGTTATAAATTTCAGTAAATGCTGCATAAATACGCAAATAATAGTTGTTATTGTATCTGTATCTGTTGTAACTATCTTGAATTCTAGCCATATCCATAGCTAGTTAGTAAGAATCATTAGTGGAAGTCGTGGTTGTCTCCAGACATATCCTTTACTCAAAGCTTTTTTCGCTGTGGACCCCCACGCGATTATTTCGCCAGGATTTTTTTGGGATGGTCAAATTATATTACTTGCTGCTTAATATAACTACTCAATCTTAGTATACTTAGCATTTGATAAAAGCGTACAAGGATACCACATCCCTATTTCGTTTATTTCAGTTTATCAGTTTTTTGGACTCCCTGTAATCGCACTGTGGACTCCGTTATGAAGCCCTGCTGTAACATGTACATCGGGGAATATCAGATTATTATGCTACGTTTCCAATAAACCTCTCCTACTACGAACTTCCGCAATTAACGCACGAGGGTCCACCCTATCAGTTCGTTTAATCGAGGGTTTCACTGCATTGACTTCCGCGATTTCGTCGATTTTGCGATATTTATTCGATGATAAGCCGCCCTTGATTATAAGCCGCACGGAATGATAAAAAAAATATATACAATAGAACCTCGTACTACGAGTGCACCATTGTCCGAGTAACTTGCTTTACGAGCCGCCATTTGTGAGTATTTTTGTATCGTACTGCGAGGTTCTACTGTACCGTATTCTTCGATTGTAAGCTGCCCTTTGATTGTAATCCGCGCGAAATTGTGTTAAAAAATTAATGTAAGCTGCTCTTGAATAAATAAAGGTACTTGCTTAATGCTTCAAGCAAAAGTATCTGTCTCTGATTCGTCACAGCCCGCTTAGTAAAGTGTTTTGAATTCCCAATGGATGTTCGAAGTGTTGATGTATTCTGACAGAACGAAAGTCTTCTGGGAGAGAGCAAAAGAGACAGAGAAATTGCTCTTTAATCTCGTTCCCATTTCATTATATTGATTGAGCAAAAGGGCCACGCCTTGAACGAATGTAGTCTCCATTACCCGCGAGTCAGTTAGTCGAGGATAAAGATCTTGCTTTGAAGTTGCAGGCAAGGTTGTATTTGTGTTTGCTATTTGTATTCTATTATATTCAGCATCATAGCAAATAAAGGATAAATAGTTGAAGCGAATCAAAGGTTCTTTCTGTAATATTTTTTACTTCAGCAATGTGCTTCAAATCTATCATAATTGTTGAATTCGAGTTTAACATTTTAAAAATACGCGAGAACCTGAAAAAAATGTTATGATATATAAGCACTCCCACTTAACGACCATATTCTGTTTCAACGACCTGGTTTTAAAATTTCGTTCGATAAACACCTTTCAGGTATTGTTTTTATGTCACCCATGTGAGCAGTCCTTATACAAGATGGTCATAAAGTGACGGATGCATGTACTAAGGTGGGTGTGGGTATTTCGGTCGTTCAAACAGAATCCTGTCGTTAAGTAAAGAGTATCTGTTAGTGTAAGATCGTGAAACGAAGGAAATCGTGAAATCGGCTATTTGATCATATATTCCTTGGTTCGAACTCTGAATCGTTCGAAGTTCGAATTAGTTATTCCTATCAGAAATAATGAAAAAGTTAATTAATCGGTTCCCGTACCCTTAAATTCATGCTGGTGTCAACGAAGCTTTAATTTTAGTTACTGCCATGAAAATCTACAAACTTGCTGCCGTGTAATATAAGCTTTGATGTTTATTTTCACTGCTAACAAAGTATCAAGACGAGCTCAAATAAGGTCTGCCGGCGGTGGGGATTAACAAAGTGTCAAATTTCGAGGCGCATTCATTTCGGAACCCAACTGCAATTTATTCAACATTTTCTACTACTAAAATAACCGGTGCTTATTGCTACATAGTCAGTATAAGAAGGGATCTATACAGCGCTACTTACTACCGTGCATTATAGGTTTCGTGTGAAGTACGACGCACCACTGTAGATATGAGATGTAATTTCACAAAGCATAAATGTAACTTGATTGCCAGCTGTTGTAGTGAACTAGTGCAAGGGAAATCGTAAAGTACGCCCACCATAAGGTGAATAGGTTTTTCACTTGGCAGTAAAAGCATGTACAACCCATGAATTATTTATTGCAAAGGTGGAAATCGATGGGAAAGTGAAGTTTCTGACGAATGTGAATGTTTAGCTTTGAACGATTGATCAAGATATCAAAGAAACAAATGTCAGATTTCAGAGCATTAGCGAGCAAATACCCAGAGCGACAGCTAAGACAAGCTTGTACTTAATGTAGGCGAATTGTATATTTANCTGGAACTGACAGAAATTACAGACTTGTGAAATTTGAAATACTGAAATATTTGAAATATAATGAAAGCATCCAATGATATGGTGACAGCAAAGTGATCATGTTTCTGATTGTAACTTTGTATGAAAGATCACAGGATTTTCTTGAAAAAGCGAGTCCAAAATTATATATCCTGCTTGCAAGTCTGCTGTTTTACCTGTTCCTGATGGTTCTCACATTGCTGTGCCACATCCCTCATCTGGATATGATGAGTCTTTATTAAGTAACAGACCTTCCTGTGCTGATGAAACTGACGTCAGTGCTGTTGACTTGAAAATTCAGCTCATGTTATTGACATGTATCTGTGTGTAGCACATATATAGTTTGCTGCTAAACACACGCAAGTTAGAATGTAGATGATACACTTGATTGATGTGAACTAAGCACGGTGATGCAAGTAGTGATAATGTGACAACTTTACAATTGACAACAATGGGAGTTCTGCATAATTGTGTACAATTCTAGTTATTATTATTAACTTGATCTTCATTAGATGATGTGTGTTTATTATTCCTTTGCCTCTTTATGCGCCTGTTCCATGTCTGTATATCTGATTAGACCATCTTGGATTTGGTAGTTTATTATGGAAATTTAAGATCACAAATGCAGTTTATAATTCTTACTACTAAGATAACCGGTGCTTATTGCTACATAGTCAGTGCAAGAAGGGATTTAAACAGCGCTATGCGACATATCATATTTGTTGTTACATGTGTATAGGAAATGACATGATATGTATTTTGATTCATTCTCACGATATAGAACAGAACGCTACGCTGAATACGAATATGCAAATGCTACTGACCGCGCGTTTTCTGACTTCCAATTGTCTCAGTGTTTTTGTCGGGTAATTTTGTGTATCAGAATATTATATTCAAGACACTAATAAATGATATATATACAAATCGATAATGTATAAATCCAAAACTTACCAAGTAGGCCGATATCTGAGACCCAATGAAACTAATTTGTCGTAAGGATGTGTTACATTGTGTTTAAATTCTTATTTTTCACATTATAATATTGTGTATATATATTATAATTTGATGACATTTGACCCCATTACACAATTTATCAATGGTCATTGGTATCTAGGCACCCACTGAAACTAATATGTCGTAACAATGTATTACATTGTGTTGAAACTCTTACGACACTGCATATATTATATATAAATTAGTAAACCTTTTCTTGTGCTTCGATCTCAAACTTCAGGTTCTTGAGCACAACTGGACCTCCTTCGTAATAAGCGAACGAAACAGTGTGTCGTTGAGTAGGCAACAAATACCTCCAGTTGGTGAATTTATCCCTGGTTGAAAACTAGGTCATTTATTTCGTAGGATCGCTAGGATTTTGAATCTGTTTGTTATTCCACGGCGCCATGCAATACCCTTGCGAGACATTTGTTTTGTTTCGTCGTCTGCTGCTCCCATATGGGCAACGGGCAGCTTGTTTATATCATCAGGTCTGTTTCATGTCAGTCTTATTTCAACATTACTTGGATATGCCCCATGTGCTACGCGCAGTAGTACCATAAAATTCTTCAGCCTTCTCACCACTACATGAATAATTCAATCCAGTGTGCTGACGTGATATTTCAGCCATTGCAGCTCGTAATTAGTTGATCGATGAAACTGAAAATGATAGAAGGAGTACAGTAAATGTCCGTTACCTCGACGTCGGTTACCTCGACGTCGGATAACTCGAAATGATTCGATTGATCTCGGCGAAATCATTTTTATTTTTAATATGCGGATAACTCGAACTTCGGTTAGCTCGTAATTTGCCTGTTTCATTCGACTTTGAGCAAATGAGCTTATACTGTGTATATCTTAATGCTCTGGTGCATTCTGACTCCACATCTGTATAACTGATTATATGGAACCAATCATGGTAGAAACCTAACTGCAGTTAAACATTTTCTACTACTAAGATAACCAATCCTCATTGCTACATAGTCAGTGTGAAAATTTGGTAATGTAATTGGTTATTTGTGCGGTCCGCGGGAAACTGCGGTTTTTGAATAGAGTACGGCCCGTAGGGGGGGGGGGGGGGGACTGTTTTTGATGTTATNTTATATTTTATTTGCGTGCTCAGTTTGTCTTATTAGACGTAGACAGTATCTAATCACATATGTTAGTTGCGACTATGGGTATGATCCTTCCCGTTTCCCGTTATTTATGAGATGCACGAGCTGATTTCCAAGGCCAGCTGAAGCAGATCAATTCTGATGAAATATATTATAAGTGATTTGATTTTTCTCGCTTAAATGAAAGATTTTCCATGATTTTTGTTTATTTTTTTGTAGTGAAATGTTTTTTCCAAACGTGCTTATTTTTCGGTCGAGGCAGATGGTAACCCTGCTTATATATTTGCATAGCTGGATTATTACAGTAACTTGATTACCATAGGTATTTGAAAACCTCTGTTCTTATTGTAGAACAATTCTAGTGTAATGTTTATGCACTGGTATACGCTCCCATATTTTAGATTGTTGCTGGCCCACATAAAGCTACTGGAAAATTTCCTAAATATTTCGACTAAGTTTGATTGAAACCAGACACAGAACTGTTTGATGTCTCCAATTTGTTCTACAAGGAGACAAATTAGTGTTGTAATCACATTATTGCAGACTTGGCAGAAATATAAAGTTAAGATAAGCGAATGCTCTTTGCGTTGACTGCTCGCACACAGGAGTGAGTGTTTTGAATTCAGAGTAATTTGGTTTTGATAAGAATATTGTAAACAAGCTGATTATTGCAGGACAAGTAGTAGTGTTGTAGCGTCTTTGATATCAGTGTAGCGTCTTATGTTATTGGTTATTTTACAATGTGATGTGTAAACACTACTATTACATTCTCGCTAACAAGGGAGGAACCCCGCAATCGTTGTCCAGCAATCAGAAGGTCACATAAAACAAATCGTTAAACTTCGGTGGACGATGCTCGTAAGTAAGGTGTGAAATCAATCACATGTTTGAAGTCGATATTGATTTATCATCATCCCACTAGTGACCATAAGTAATACCACATAAGCTTTCGAATAACATCTATGGGGCTTTTTTAAGAAAAAAAAGAATAAAAAATGACGATGCAATGGCCTGCGTCTGGGATACCCTAAGTCAGACTGGTCCAAACGCTGGCACGCGGGCTACAGAGCACTTTTGGTATATTGTACATGAAACCATAGTTCTCTAGAATCGAGCTCAACCTACTAGCTTTGAGTTGTAATGACAGTAACGTTGATTAGAAGGGTAAACTCAGTCTTTGGATTATAATTAAAGTTGTTAAACCCGCTGCACCACAGAACTGTTTACAGTGGAGTTTCCCTGTATGTGGCCCGCAAGGTTTCCCTCAAATCTTTTGTGGCCCTTCATGCTCGCAATCTTGGACCAATCCGCGCTTAAGTCACTGCACCTTATTTGGTTCAAAGTATTTTCTATTTCTATTTGTGTTCGCAAAAAACGTTCAAAGTCGGAAACTACCTTTTACAAACGCTGCTTATATGCTCATAAACTAAACATAAACTTATACGTTTATGAGAGTTTGACGAAGGGGATATAACACTTTTTTTTACGAAGCATTGTTGTTGTCTATCTTGTTAAAAACTTATGCAATTGTATTTACAATATTGTTATTACATTTTACGAAGCAAATATTTAACTTTCACATGCTTTCTACGAACTAATAATAGCTGATGAGTCACTTCTAACGTGGGAACAAACTCCCTTCGTTTACTTAAGAGTTTAATGAGGCGAACTACAGCATTGAATTTATTCAATGGTGGCCCGCTAAAATTGAGTGCTAGAATTCAGAGCTTCCCAAACTTCTTTTCTAGCAACCCCTTTGAATTTATTAAATTTTCCGCGACCTTTTATGTTTTACAGCGATGAACAGTTCAAAATATACATGTCACAAAGTAGCACTGTAATAGTGTTTACGTAGAGTCCACAACTCAGTTAAGATTTAGGTTTTGCGCTAGTTTTATTAATGGCCCTGCGAAAGTCAGAAAAAGTACAATTAATGTGGATTAAGTACTTTTGTGTTCAATTTTGCGCCCCTTTGAACTCGTCGCGCGACCCCCTGCTGGGTTGCGACCCCCAGTTTGAGAAACCCCGTGATAGATAACCTTATTGGATGTACTGAACCCTGCATGCTTCATCATCAGCTTCATCAAGCTTCATTTCTATATATATTCATTCCATTTCAATTTATATAGATGTAGTACTTTGTGTGAAATGCAGCACCTTATATGTTATATTGGGAAACGCGGATTCCGTTTCCCAATATAACATATAATATAATGTAGTAGCATTTTTTTCTATTTCTAGCCCAGTGGAGCCAGACCATCGTACATTGCCATACCCTAAAGTAGATTAAATTGACTTTACAATTTTGCTATATTAAAATGGCCAGTACTCTTAATCATTTTGCAGCAGCTTTTTATAAATCGATTAGACACAGCTAAGGTTCTATTTCGCAACTATTGGTTAAATGGAAACGTTGCAACCGTGCTTCTAACATCGTTAACTGAGCTAGAGGGAGGTAATGTGATTATGCGCCCGAGTTCACATTATAAATTGCTTGCTCGTTCCTCAACATGTTTCTTTTGTGTATTTCCAAATTGTACAAATTCTTTGAATAATTATACGTATAAGCTGGACTGAGACGATGAAATCCTTCTTAGAGATTTAATTCTCGCCAATTCACGAACTCGAATATACACAGGGTCCCAGAACTACTGTAGTTCCGGAATTGTTTTAAAGCACGGGATTGAAATTTAAACGGTATCAGAGAAGTTCTGACGTCATACCAATTTGCCTTATCAGTAAATTGTTCAAATATCCTGATCTTATCAGAAGATCAAGATTTAATCGGATTACTCCTATTTCATTTCTCCTATATACGAGAAAATTAAAAATTTGGCCACTTTAATTTGAAAATATCAATTCAGAGCGTTATCATATGCGAGCACACCGCAAAATGTCGTGCATCCTACTGTGACATACAGAAAATTAACGTCCACAGTATTTATTTCTGTACTCTAATGAATTGAAATACGTTTATGGGAATGGGGGTGAAAAAATAGGATTCCTCTCTTACAGATCGATATTCGTCGCATTATTACGATATAATCGGTCCTTTGTTTGATAATAATTAACGAAGGGTATGTGGTAGGTTGACAGGTTGCAGTAAATTGGTTCTGTGTGGCCTTTTTAATTAATGTAAATTGGAAAATAAAATGTTCAAACGACCAAACAATCGATTTAATTACGTAGTATCTGTCACAGATTGCGATTTTCTTTAAGATTTCCTTCCATCGATTCAAAATTCTTCTGTGAAGAGAAAATAATTCGTCTTTAACCCATCCAATACGAGCGATGCATTATTCATTTGGGAATTCACTACTTTCTCCAATATATACCGACATATGCGTTGAGATGGTTAAAATGAAAGCAGATGGCGCGTTCTTCCCTCCGTAAATAAATCTGCCTTCTTCTGTTGGCTAGCGGCGAGTTTGACGCGATTTAGATAATTCTTTGGATTCGTTAGTGGAGAAACAGAGACATGCGAAGATGGTAGTGCAGCAGCATCCGAGTTGTTCGTCGCAGAAGTAGATAATAATAAAAACCATTATCAACAGCATAGCAAGTGGTTAGGAATATATATATGCAGCGTATCCAGTGTTGTCATTGTCATCTTTTTTTCATTGTCTTTATACTTTGCAAGTGCAAATAAACATCAAAGCTTATAATGCACATGCACAAGAAACAGGTGACATAAGAGATATACAAGGAACCTGTAGTATACGAACTATCATTGTCGTACCCTAACGTTCATTCGTCTTTACGTAGCCGTAAGAGATTCAAGATTTATTAAAAATTATTACATGCTAGCCAGCTTGCGTGGTAGTGACACTGGTTGTCCGGGTATCCATTGGCTTTTACCAATTAAATTTCTCACCTAGCTGACATATTTCTGCGCGCTTGATCGCTAGTGGCCTTACGTAGCTACTGAAACGGTTACCGGATGCTCACATCTGTTTTCCCACAGTTGTTCTGGGTCAGTGTAGATTTTTATGTTAAATCTGGTTCTTTCTGCTTAAAAAACGATGCAGTGAACGCTGTAGTATTTTAGCTGCGAATTTAAGTTACTGTGAATTAAGTTTCAGCAGACAGCGTAGGTATATCCGTAAGTATTGGGAAGTAGAAAACCGATTACACAGGGCCGGTTCAATATTGAATGAAGCCCTAAGCATAGCATAGTCATTGCTTAATTGTTGAGTTAATAAGATTAGACAAGCAGGTATACGGCATATTAAAAAAATAATTGGGTTTTGTAGACTTAACCTTTACCATGGAAATTGCTAAATCAAGCGTAACGATAACCTTACCTGCTGATGTCACTATTTTGTAAAAGACATCTCTTTTATCTCTATAAGATCAATTTTCGCTATAAATGTTGTATAAATTTACTGATAATAGTCTGTAAACCAAAACCTCATATATATTTCTACTAGTTTTGGTAAAATGAAATCCCCGATCGTATTGCTTTTGCATTAACACTGTATAACTACCTTCACGATACTTTTCCCTTTGTCCAGTCCTTACAAGATATTTGCACCATCATAAAATCACCCAACCGTGATGATTACTACCGCGGAATTGTCAAACCGTGACAGTTATGCGAAAGTCATCGCCGCACTTGCACACAGTTCACTATTTAGTAATACGGAAGAAGGGTACCTTAGGAATAGAAGTTCATCAATACGTGGGATCTAGTGAAGTGTGACGTAAATCTCAAATAGGATTTGGTTTGATTAGGCCTAAAACATAAGATAGTAAATACTTTATGTTAAATATTACGATTTTTTTTATTTCTTACATTTTATTCTATTTTTAACAGACGTAGACATACAAATTTGGTAAAACGTATTTTGAAGTGGTCATTTGAAAGATTTTCTCTTTTGAATCAGCATCATCACCTCAACAATGAAGATTTCAGTATTGTTTGCATTGCTTCTGTTCAATTACAAATATGCAGGTATGTCATTTTTGGTAACAGCTGTAGTTCAGGGTAATCTATATTAACCAGCATTTTTCAGGATATTTGAATATAGACAAAGCAAACTGGAGTAATTTTCCATAATAGTCATAATACCTTATTATCTGTCAAATCATACCTTGATACAAATTAGGAAATCCTATTTTTTCCAACCAAAACTTATGATGCTTCAAGCCAATGTATTTTGATTTCTATGCTACTGTGTGGCATTCAAACTTGATTGCAGTGGAGCAGCAATGTAAACGACCTCATTATTTCTGTGTGAATTTGTCCTTTGTTTTGGGAGGACAGAAAGTGTACAGTGTTCAATTGTATTTGAGAATTGAAATATTTCGATGTGCATGAGGACAGTTTGATGTGTTTCGCACTTCTCAAATTATACTCGAGCCTTGACCTATCTTTCTCATTTGATTCCTCAAATAATGCCTTCATCCCTTCTGTTAAAAATTGTAGTATACTATCCAGGGTGTATTCCATGCACTAAAACACACGGAGTTGAGTTCTGATGGGTGTGGCAGTGTGAAAAATTATTTTACCACTCAAATGGCAAAATAAATTTCGGTTTCCATTTCATTCCATATATATATTCCATATTTAGTTTCCATTTTGGCATACAGTTAGATTTCTAGCAGCTTAGCGGTGGCAGAAGGTTGTTCTCACATTCTGTATCAGACGCAATATAGCACTTTGTGCACATATGCTGCTGATAGTTCATTCATACTTGCAACTCGTGATTCCTTCGATGTGAAGTTTACATTGAATGCACCCGGGTATACAAAATATGTTAACTGTAAAAAGAAAGCATGAAGACCTTCAGTTCTGGATTCCCCTTAGCTGAGAACCACTGGAATAAATGTACTGCTATTTTCAGGTACTGTAGAGGGAATACTTGTAATGTGAAATTATGTAGTTTTATGGTTGCAAGACATTTGATCCTACTTTAATCTTCTTCATGGCAATATAATATTTTCATCTCGATTAGACTGAGGAAGGATATTTGCCTATATATTGAAGATATCAAACAAGTCCTGTCAATCATCAGTGTAATAGTAAATGTCATACAACCTGATCCCATCTCTCGCTTGCTTGTCATGAACAGCTGCTGCCTATATATCAATCATATTGATATCAGATACCCTTAATGTAAAATCACTTGCAGCGAAGAGATAGTGGCAGATGGGGTCGCAGGTCAAATATCATATTACGCTCTAATATAATGTTAATATCTTCATCGTTGCATAGGCGTTATACTAATGGCTGAATTGCAAAGAACCTGTGTTGCTTAGGACTGAAGTGGCCAATTCAAAAGTCCATGATCAACTTTCCAGATAAAACATGCAGCAATTGCTATTTTTCAAGCACCCTATGGCCTTGAGGACTTTATTCTTAGCCTTCTATTCTATGATGGACATCACTACTTCATGTAAGCCTGAAAAGAAAATTTAAGTAACTCCAACATGTTAAAATAGGCTATACACATGTTTAATGTCATCAGATAATAAAAAAACTAAAACAAATACATAACGAGTATTTCAATTTCAAAAATTTTGCTCCTTAATCTCATTAAGTTTACAAGCATTAAATAATGAAGAAAATGTACCTCACAGTTTCAACATGAGCTCAGAGATGTTTCGAACTCTCTATGACCAAGAATGAAACGTGTTAATTATTTCTTATAACATTATGAATAAATAACCAAAATAATCACTAAAATTTGTTTTACCTTGATCAAAAGGAAACAAGGCGATAACTTATCATCAAACTACTTTGTGATAATATTTTTATTCATCACATACCTCCCAGTAACTCAGTAACAATGCTTCCCTATTAAGGAAGTGTAATTCAAATCTTAGAAATTCATATCAGTGATTACATGTCCCTAAGAATACTCATTTCGAGCTCTGCTTGTTTAACAGCCAAATGATGTTGTAATTCAAATCTTAGAAATTCATAT
>QXVX01002331.1:0-18498 GCA_013436065.1 Halocynthia aurantium | reverse complement strand
GTCATGTGAACCGAGTCAAATTGACAATTTTCTCCAAACACTGTTATTTTGGTTATAGGATCAGTCATTGATTTGTTTTTACAATCCAATAGAAGACCATAGTTAGTTAGAAAGTCACAACCAAGGATTGGAAATTTTACATCTGCCAAAATGAATTTCCACGACTTTTTATCTCCGAGTGACAATGATATATCAATTATCTTTTCCCCGTACGTCTTTATTTTTGTCCCATTTGCCGCATACAATACACGAGATGTTCGTGGATAAGAAGGACAAAAGTCAGACTTAGGCAAAATACTAACAGCGGAACCAGTATCAACAAGAAATTTTACCTTAGTTACAGGATCAAAGAAGAATAGAATAGCATTCAAAGACTGGGGAGGGGGAATTTTGACCAACACGGTACCAGTCATTGGCGCTGGCCTTGGAAGTTTTTTGAAAAAGAGCAAGGTGGAGTACAATTGCGAGCCTGTTGGCCATATGTACTATGGTCATAGCACAGAGGTCGAGGGTTACTTGCAGCGTTACGGGGCTGATATGCATTGTTAAGTGGTCGGAAGTTATTTTGGGGTTTGTTAAAGGATTGGTGATAACTTCCTGAATTGAAGGTTTTGGGATTGCCTCTGTACTGGGGTTGAAAGTTATTACGATACTGTGGCTCATAGTCTCTCCTGCCTTTTGGCTGATAATTGGTTCTGAAGATGGGTCTGTTATTGTACTGGTGTTTGGCAGGAGATTTGGGTTGAAAATTTTGCGCATTAGCACACAAGTCAGAGGAAGGTTGAACACAAGTCGAATTACTTGTAGCATCCATTTGTTTAAAACGAGACTCCAAATACAATAACCTCGATTCTGAAGTCGACGGTTTTGAATCCTGATATATTTTAGACCTTTCTGAATTTTTCATACTTTTCAAAACCTTGTCAGCCGCTTTTGCGAGTGCATACACTGACTCAAAATCCTGAAAGCTCAAAACGGTTTTTGCTTGTTCAGGCAACAACGAAATCAACTGTCGTCTTAGTACTTTGTCAGCTGGAGGGGAATCATTACCTTCGCCAAAATATGAGCGCAGAAGTTTTAGCACTTCTGTGGGTTTGTAATCCCCTAGACTTTTAGTTTCAAATAACTTATCAAGACGCTCATCGGAATCGCCAGCGTATTTTTCGATCAACTCAGTTTTCAAGCGAGTATAACCGTTATCTCTAGCTCCTCCTTCCAAAATGTCAAATACATGCGATACCTCTGATTCGCGCAAAACTCGGGCGAGAGTAGTGTATTTATCCTTTTCTTTGATACCTTCAGTCTCAAAAATCTCCTCAATGGTACTGAAATACGCTCGAATGCTATCTCGCCAAATGGGTGGAATCTTGGTATACTTACTCACTGATCCTCTAGTATAGAGACTACCGGGATAAGGATTTCCCTCATTACGAATCAAAATAGAAGGATGAGTACTTGTGGAAGTGGAAGGTTGGTCACAGAAGGTAACCATCTTCGGTTTTGTTTCGACAGGTGTTGGGGTGTTTGTGTCAAGTTGTGTGGTGTTTGTGTCAAATAGATGTGGGTTAGTGTCAGATTGTAGACGCTTTTTAGCTTTTCCCAAAGAAGAAGGAGATATTTTTCTAGGTGGTGGTGAAGGAGTGGTAGAGCTATCTGAGTCACTTATGGTATCCTCAGTGAAATCGGATGTTTTAGGAACATCCTTACTTCTGAGGTTATGACCTCCCTTGTCCGTCATTTCAGAAAATCTCTTAGGCTTACAAGAAATGGGGGATATTGCTTTCGTACTGTCAACAAACTTTCTGAAATTCCTAACGCGAAGAGATAGGTCTCGGGGAGCACTATGTAAGGGTTTTCTGATAGAGTCGGAGGTATAACAATTATTCATTCACTGTACAATAGATACAAACAATATGCATGCACAATCTCTGTCTAAAATTGTAAATCGGAAATAGGCGCGTACGGTATTTGCGTCGAAAAGCGTAATATTTTGCGTCGGTAAAATTTTATTGGTATTTACCGTTTTTCGTATGTCCTTGTGTCCAAATTGTCCTCTTCGATCCTTGATATTTTTGCTTCTTTCTTGTTGTATAATATGGAGAATGATGAACGGTTGAATAAAGAACCGTTTTTAGGCGATTTCTTTAGTCTTTAGGTTCTTCCGAAGATTGTTTTATTAGCTGTTCTTGTTCGAGGTCACCAGTGTAGCGATTACACGTGTGACAGAGTTGCGATTATAAGTGTTAGAGTTTATTGTTAGTTTAGTTTGTACTCTGTCGTTTGAACCGCTACAAATACACTCCTGATTACAAGGAGGAACTCCGCTATCGTTGTCCAGTATTCAGAAGGTCACATAAAACAAACGTAATACTTCGGTTAAATGATGTCTCTCGGTATGGTATAAATCAATACAAGCTTTTATCTGTATACTTCAATTATATTCACAGGCTCGTATCATCAACACAAATTTGATGCTACAAGCTAACAATCAAATACTCCAATCACAAATCAGTATCAAGTATATTTTTCACTCCACGTCTCTACCAGTATCCCGAGACTTATTTTCCCTACTCGCTATCGCTTCGTTATTCGGCTTCTCTCTATCCCCTGCGAGTTTACATACAGTTACATGTTCCCACAGTTAAATATCATGTTTAGGAAGTGATTATAGGGCTTCATATATCTCCTAGCATAAAACGTTCGTACATCTTACGCCTTTATATCACCCGTTATCGTTATATTATTCACTACTATTTGGTCACTATTATTATTATCATCATAACTTTGTACAATTCTATTCCCTATATAGGTATTCAAGTTTCGAAATACATTTTTTTCGGAGTTAACCTGAATCAAATCATCCAATTTTTTTCAGGAGACTTTGATATATGTATTACGTATCATATCTGTTAATTTTAGCGTGGTTGGGTCATCAGAATATCATTTATAAGTGTTTATAGCACAGTAACCCGAGACCGATCCATTCTAACTTCAATAAACCGGCGGCTAGCAACTCCGGCGGCTCACATGATCGTTGTTGTACTGCAATAGAGCTAATAGAGTAATTAGATTACCTGAAATTGATTTGACTCTACTCTTATTGACATATTTATTTTATAAATTATAGTATGCACTTATATATGTTCTTAGGAAATGTAAATGGTATTATTTCAAGCATTGGTAAAACTCACTGGGACTCATTATTGCCAGATAAGACTTATGACCAAAACTGCTGGGATTATAGTCATTGGTAAGGCAAATTATTTTTTTCTTTTTTATGAAAATTTTAAGTACTGTGAGGTAACTAAAATGTCTAGCACAACCCTAACTAAAATCAAAAGAAGATTATAAAGTTAGAGAATAATATAGAAATACTAGCAGATAATCTGGTAGAAGTAAAGAATCGAGATGTAGGTAAGTTTTATCTTATTTAGAGGCCCCCCACATATGCCCGGTGGGTTAAATTTTTACAGGATCNCTGCAGCATCGGCTAGGTAGACTGTCACCAGCAACGAGCCGGCGTGGTTCCGTGCTTATTTAATTACAAAAATTGCGTAGCGATAACTATATCTAACCCCCGCCCAAACCCTAATTCTGACCATTTTCCCAACCCCATACCCGAACCTATACGGGTGCGACGTTATCGTCGTTAGGTTCAGGTATGGGGTTGGGCAAAATACCGTGAAATAGTCGCAAATTTAGAAGTCACGAAAAGTTCGATAATACGAAAGTCGGTCACGTGTCGTTGATTTTGCTTTGTCAGCGGTCACGGTAGAGTGATTTGGTGGATCCTGTAAAAAATTCACCCACTTTGCATATGTGGAACACCTCTAAATAAGATAAAACTTACCTACATCTCGATTCTTTACTTCTACCGAGAATCTTGCTTGGGTAAGCCTTTGACTGGAAAGCTTTTATAGATATACTAGCTCCTATGAAGGGCCGCAAGACCTAAGTGGGATTTTATCCACTCCGGACCCAGTTATCTTTGTTCATGCATTATTCTGGAATTCATCCGGCGTTTACATGACCCAGCCTTTCAATATTAATCCCTAAAAACAACGTAGTCAAATTTCTTGTATCCCGAAATCATATTTGTATTAGGGCTATGCAAAAAATTCGTACCAATCAAATATGAGAAGTAGAGGTAGATAGCATTCACGCAGTTATACATTAGCCAGCAACAAATTGAAAGTAACCCAACCTAATCAAACTTAAAAGCTTAATATTAATTTTATATTTTAAGCGCAATCAGTTTAAGTTCAATAACAATCGAACAATAATACCTATTGACAATTAATCCATTTGGAACAATTCAGTTCCGCCTATTCACAATCTCATCTATAATACTGTACTGCATAATATAATACTATTTCGCTGGCTATTGTATTGTGTCGCTCCACCAAAGTCTATATAAAAAGTAAGTTGGGCATCTCTAAGTCGAATAAATACCATAAATTATCTATTTAAAAGAGGGTTCAATTAATATATATATTTGTGGTAAACATGCTACAGCAAAAATAAACACTGCACTATATAGGTACAGTAATCCCACACCTATCACGGGGGTTACGTTCCAGAATCCCCTGCGATTGGTGAAAATCCTCGAAGTAGAAACAACATATTTATTCAGTTATTTGAATATATTTTAACATATTTTAAACCATTATAAATCATTCACACACTCTTATTTACCTTATTAATCTTTCCCACAATCATTTGACCTGTTATTTAATATGTTTTTTTAACTTGTAGCGCTTAAACATACTAGTACTGTACGGCTCGGCATTTATCATGAAATGACATACAGGGGGTGGTGGTGGTGGTGTTGTTGCAGGATCTTCGAAAATCCGCGAAAAGTGAACCGCGATATAGCGAGGGACGACTGTATATATGCCCTCACTCCCAGGGTCAAATCCTTTATACTGAATTTTAGGCGAATGATTTTATTTTGTGCATTATTCCCGCGTTAAGCTCTATTGTAATCGGTAGCGTAAAATATGCGAGATGGTGAGTCACTGTTTCTATAATTCTCTAGCACGAGAGCCACACAGTTTACGATAGAACAAGTCGTGCGTAGCATCTTGCAGAGATTTTCAATTGTTCTCCAATATTTTTTCATTCTTCCGTCAAAATATTAAATGTAACAGTTCTGTCTTTGATATCATATGTTCTGTCGTGGTAATCTACGGAATTAAGGGGTATGTCCGGTATAGTCTTAAGTGTTCTAGATTGACTTGTCAGTCAAATTTGGTCTTTGTTCTCACCACACGGTCTTGCTTTTGGCTAGTTGGATATTGCTTTTAGTCATACGAGATTTAGGCGAGTATTTTGCATGCTCTTCAGGACTGCGGTGATCTGGTGACTGGGGTCCAAAGACAGAATACATATATTTTGGGTCAAAAACTATTGATATCGGTATTTCAAGACCAAAATTGTCATCGATCACCCTGGTAGTTGACGAAACTCAAATGTTGATGACATTCCTAGAAAAATTCTGACAAACTTTTAGTTTGACGCGGCAACTGTAAAGGGTTCAAATTGGCTGGGACATATATTGGGCACATTTAGCATAATAATTGATGTGAATATATTTATATATTTTTATTGCAAAATGTTGTTAGACGCCAAAAATTAATAAATATATTAATTTTATTTCTGTACTATCAATAAAATCTGAGAAATTGATTATTTACTATTCCGGCATGATTGGCATAGCCGCCCAAAACTGCGTGCTAGCGAACTGTGTGATAGGATCACCACAGTCTCTTAAGGATATTGGATAGCCTTGTTAGTTATTGGAGTATTTACTGTTTCTAGTTTTAGATTTTTATTGTGTTGTTGAAATTACTGTTCAGACAGAAAAATCATGCTTTCTATCTCTAAACAAGGTTGTAAAAACCATCCAGACCACTTGTGCTATATATGGGGTGAGTACACTCCATCTATTCACCGTGTAAAGCTTTCCAGCATAGTCAAGTTTGCCTACAAACACTATTTTGGATGTCAAGTGGGAGATCAAGAAAAATGTTTGTTGTAATCGTTGCAAAAATGGAAGCAAATGACATTTGGTGTACCAATGATATGGCATGTTTCTGATTGTAACTTTGCATGACAAAGATCACAGGATTTTCTCGAAAAAGCAAGTCAAAAATTATATATCCNNTATTGTGGTTGTTGTGACAGAAAAAATCATGCTTTCTATCTCTAAACAAGGTTGTAAAAACCATCCAGACCACTTGTGCTATATATGGGGTGAGTACACTCCATCTATTCACCGTGTAAAGCTTTCCAGCATAGTCAAGTTTGCCTACAAACACTATTTTGGATGTCAAGTGGGAGATCAAGAAAAATGTTTGTTGTAATCGTTGCAAAAATGGAAGCAAATGACATTTGGTGTACCAATGATATGGCATGTTTCTGATTGTAACTTTGCATGACAAAGATCACAGGATTTTCTCGAAAAAGCAAGTCAAAAATTATATATCCTGCTTGCAAGTCTGCTCTTAGACCTGTTCCACATGGTTCTGACATTCCTGTACCACATCCCTCATCTGGAGATGATGAGTCTTTATTAAGTAACAGACCTTCCTGTGCTGATGAAACTGAAGTTAGTGCTGTTGACTTGAAAATTCAGCTCATGTTATTGACATGTATTTGTGTAGCACATATATATATATGTTTGCTGCCAATCACACGCAAGTTAGAATGTAGATGATACACGCTTTTCAGTCTCTTTATATCTATCCACATTCTCAATGCATGGTAGATATGCAGATACGGTATCCGGATCTCACACGATTTTTAGGTCAATTACCCTGGACGTGCCCAGGCCCCAAAAAAGCTTGAAGGCGAAGCAATGCAATCGATTTTCTCTGACCCCAGAATCACATTCGTATTAGGGCTATAAAATAGAAAATTTCATGCCCATCACATAAAAAATTGAAGGTAGATTTTACACAGTAAAAGAATTCATTTATGATGGCATAAAGCATATTTATGTCTCAATGGCCGTTTTTCTGAATTTTTACCAAAGTAATGAAGAATGATCCTAGGGCACCAATGAAAACCCCTATTTGAAAAAAATAGTGCCTATAACACATCCATGCCTGAAACAGATCCCTGTGCAAGTTTTCAGAGTGCCGAGTCAAGAACCCTAGGAGTTATGGGCACACGAACACACACATACAGTTTCTTCTTTATTTCTAAGATGTTTTGGGCAGTGCTAAGTAAGGTTTTCGTCCCATGCAGACCAGCAGTGAGCCTAGACCCGGCATTTCTCTGTCCATGCAATATTCTGGAATGCATCTGAATTTGGCAAAGATCTGTTGAGAAATTGCAGAGTTTTTTCGGACAAACAAACTTTTCCACTTACATAGATTTTAGAAATTTTACCTCTATGTATTGTTATCACTGCAATGAAAGAGGGCTCCCATGATGAATTTTATGATTATGTTGGGAATAATTAGTGCATCCTTTTTCCGTTTTCAATATGGACAGGTGATGAAATACTCAAAGGGCAAACTTTAGACACAAACTCTCACTACCTCAGTAAATTGCTGCATTCGGCAGGTATTCATGTGAAGCGTGTGTGTGTTATCGGTGATGTTATTGAAGAGATTGCTTCCGAGGTAGGTCAACATTAAGATTTTGAGTTACTTTTATATAATAATGACACTAACAATAGAAAAGTTCCAATGCTATTGTATCTAGAATTGTGCTACAATTATGCAGAACTCCCATCATTTTTAATTGTAAAATTGTCACATTACAACGACTACTGTACGATCACCGTACTTATTTCATATCACTAAGTACATTAGCTACGATCTAAATTGCGTTAGATTTACAGCAAACTGTATATGTGCTTCACACATATATATATATGCCAATACTATGAGCTTAATTTATGCAGTCACAGAGATAAGTTAATAATGGCTTCATTTCTCGAAGGCTCCTTTCCTATAGTATTAAATTCAGAGTCGCCTGAAATAAGACATCGAACCCACAGCCAACCTTAGGAAATGCAGGATCTCGATTGAAAAACTTTCCCAGTCACTGCATTATTCTGAATTAGTGTAGTTATCAGAGATATCAAATTCAGATTACCTTCTTTCGAGGGCTACAATCCACCATATTTAATTAAAAGTCACCTGAACACAGCATGTGCCCCAATGTTTTTTGATTCCTTTTTTTTCTTGGGGCCCCTCATTTACAGTGATAAATTCAAGTTAACAGCATGGGTCCGAAGTTCCCTGGTATTTTCGCAGCTAACCATGTAAGGTGAGAAATATGGATCCGAAAATCATAAACTTACATCCAGTTGTGCCGTAGTAATTGCCTTCGGCACCCAAGGAGAACGACACCATTTTTAACGGTATTACGGATACAGGAATATCGGATCAACGCTTTATGTACAACAGGGGTGTTCAAACTTGCAAACTTGCAAAGAGGGCTATATTTGATAAAGTGAAGATGCCCGCGTGCCAATATTTCCTTCTGATGTTTTTTTAACCACAAAAATTGCATGTAAATTTACCCTGCTATAGAACAATAAATAAATGAATAAAAATCCATTGTCCCGATTATCTTCATTTTTCAAATGGCAATGTTATTCTGTATGCTATACACACTCACTGTGCTTTCCCTTGTGCACTGTAATGACGGGACAACAGTGCTAGCGGGCCACATTTCATCATATTTTTGGAATTTGCCACGAGCAATAAAAAATGGTGCCCGGGCCGCAGGCCGGACTTTGGACACCCCTGATGTACAATGAGCGATAATACTGTGAGTTGGCTACATGCAAGACAATATAATGCATTAGCTATGGCCACACTCACTGCTCCCATGTTTGTTATTGTATATTACTATAATATTATATGGGCTCGCAGTGACACTATATTAATATATTCTGCAATTTATATCACGTCACATGATATAAACTGCATCCATATATGTTGGCTCCTAATCACAACAAAGAAGATTAAATTACAGTTAAAGAGTATAGCATTTGACCCTTTCCCTATGTACATTCGCACATGTTCATCCCGTATTTCCTCGATTATAAACCGTGGCTTATATTCTTTTTTTTCATCATTTTATGCGGCTTATAATCAAGGGCGGTTTATATTGTCTTTCTTTCATCATTTCGTGCGCCGCACAAAAATACTCACGAATAGCGGCTCGTAAAGCAAGTTGCTCGGACAATGGTAGTACGAGGTTCTACTGTTTATTTTTTTTTCATCATTTCGCGCGCCTTTCATTTTCACTTACCATACCATTAACGTTCAAACTGCAATAGTTCGTGTTCAAGAATGAGTAATAGGCGAGCGTATACTGTGGAATTTAAAATGGAGGTCGTTAAGTTTGCAAAGTTTTTTAAATGATTCATATTCGATTCGCCTACCGTCATACTGTCTGTTTCTAGTGTAAGAGAATTTTCGATACAATTGCTGCTAATTTCACATTTTTGACTGTTTGAATTATAATAGAATTCCGCTATTACATAGCGGGAGTTCTAATAACATATATTTGCGACGTGGGAGTTTTTTCTCATGAGACTATTTCTATGATAGTTGACATGTAAGGGAAAATTTCATGCATTCAGATTCATTTCTTCTCGCAAAAGTTTGATTATGTCCTTACTTCTGGTGGGATTGGACCAACTCATGACGATGTCACCTTAGAAGCAGCTGCCCAAGCATTTCAAGAAAAAGTCTTTCCTCACCTAACACTTGTGCAGTTATGTAAACAGTAAGAAATATTTTCTCGGTATTCCTGGGTAGTCTTTCTGTGTTGTATGGATTTATATCATTATATATTAGCAGTGACGGTGTACTGCTAGTCAAAATACTTTAATGCTATCTATGGTGGTTCAAGATTGCTTTTTTCGAAAACTTGTGAACTCATTTTTATTATTTTAGTAAACTAGGATGGTAACTTTAATATATATTTTTTTGTTATATTACATTTATTTAGTACACTTCAATGTACTTCGCGGTCTCTCTAAAACGACTTCGCTGACCCCAGTTTGAGAACCACTGCAGTTGAACCTCGCCGTACGAGTTGAATTCGTTCCCAGACCGAGCTCGTATTACAATTACTCGTATTACAAAGCGATTTTTCCATTGAAATTATTGGGGAACTTATTAATCTGTTCCAGCCTCCGAAAACCATTTTTAAACAGAAAACGTGCAGTTGGAAATAAAATAACAATACATGTGTATCTTCTCATAAATAAAGAAGAAATTGTTTGTGCATTTGTATGTTCGTTCGCCCATAACTCCCAAAAGTTCGTAACTGGGCGCTCTGAAAACTTGCACGGGGATCGGTTTCAGGCAGGAATAGGTTAATGGCTACTTTTTTTCAAATAGGGGTCCCCAGGGCCGGATTAAGGCGGGGGCTGATGGGGCTGCAGCCCCAGGCTCACCGATAACTTACTACGAGCAACTTCACGAGCAAATCCAGAAAATATGTCATTTGAATGTGTTCAATGAGTACATACTTTGTGTATATTTTCCGTTTATTTTATTTTAGTTATGGTACATTGAACGGGAAGGAAATATAGGCCTCTGACTACCATATAGCCCCAGGTCCATCAAATCCTTAATCCGGCCCATCGCGGCCCTAGATCACTATTTGATTAATTTGGTAAAATTCGGTAATTGGCTACTGTGACATCACAAACTTGATAAATGATCAGAGACTCGGCAGTATAGAAATATGCTTTCTGATGTCACAAAGGCCAAGATTTTGATCCTAGGCAAGAGATATACCTCTATTCCTTTCAGGCCAACGGATATAACTCCTACAAATTCCGCCATTTCCGCATAAATTCCCCATAAAAGAAATTCCGGGTCACATAAAATGTATGCAGCTAGTATGTAATAAACATAAGAGATTATACAAGAAATCAAAAGATTTTATTAGTGTTGCTAGTGATTGCAGGCTGCGCTGGAGGGATGAGCCCCGTAAATTGAGCACATGCTATTTCTTAGAAATCGATGACTGCAGCTAGCAAGGCTATCTAATGCCTCCATTTACCTTGCGGTATGTGTATGACTGTCACTCATACTGCGAATGTTTACTCGTCGTACGATACAATAATACCCACGAATGGCGGCTCGTAAAGCTAGTTTCTCGCACCATAGGGCACTCGTAGCACGATGTTCTGCTGTATATATATATATGTATTACCAACTCCAATAACCTTCTGTTCGAATTTGGATAACAAGCACTCTACCGCACTGATGAACTTAACTAAATTGTTCAATTCATGGTATTAATATGAGCAGATATTTTGGAGAGAAACGTCTTGATTCTCCAGAACTGAAAATGGCTCACATTCCAGAAAGTGCTCTTCTTCATTTTGGTTTCGACACGGTGACCGGACGCAAATTTAAATTTCCCTTGATTTCTGTGAAAAATGTGTATCTTTTTCCAGGTAAATTCGCTATACTCAACTTCCTAGGATAGATTTCATCACCTCAATATTGTGTGTCAAGTGAAACGCTGTATTTTATCTATTTCTTAATTGTTGTTAAAACAATATCTGACAATCATTATATGAATGAGACATCATTCCTCATTAGCTTGAGTGAAATAATAACTGACTAATGATTAGTATAATGTGTGATGTAATGCTTGGAAGCTGTGTTCATTTGATTATAAAACTAAAGCTGTTACTCTCGAAGACATGTGTAGTGTAATTTATGGAGATGTAATATGTATGCTAAATACATATTTTTTTAGAGGGACATTCCATATAACATTAACTGAAGCAGTTATTTAAGAATATCCCAGTTGAGTAGAGCAGGATTAACATAGGATTAACGTTAAGCGAATCACTAAGGCATATGAAAGATTTCTTTAACACAGACGTTTTAATCAGTTATTTCCTGTCGTTGGATCAATTACCAACATTACGCTTTAATACTGGACAGCTGTATATTGCTAATAATTATCACTGTATTTAGGAATACCAACTCTACTAGAAAGAACTGCAACTAACTTGAAGCATTTGTTTAAAGGTGGTGGTGAGTTGATTGTGTTGGATTTCAGTTTTGTTCTTTCTAAGGATGTTCCAACTTTTGGCACATGTATATATATGGTAACTTATCACCATTTACACCTTTGCAATGTCCTCCATTAAGAAGTTAGGAAATTAAAGCTTTAAAACAGTATTATAGGTAATCATTAAAAAGTCATCTTTTTTAATATCTTAAGAGTTATATGTGTTACAGCTAACTGTGTACTTGCAAACCATTGAAGTATGCTAAATAAATTGTTATTGTCAGAAAATATCAAAGTAACCAACTTTCTCAGTCTATGAGAAATATCTAATACAACTTGTACAGTTGTAGTCCTCACTGAAGAGCCATGAATATTTGTATACAATTGCTACTCGTGTTTGTGCGCATGTTATAATTTGATCTTCACACCCCTAAATTTCCTGGTCTATGATTCCAATAACAGTGTTTTTGTCTAGGAAAATTTTATACCAAAGAACTTCTCGTAAATAATTTTGAGACAACCATTGCCCCTATTCTGAGTGAGTGTTACGGCAGGTGAGAGTAGTGTATTATTTAGATATTGTGATCATCCATCCTAGCTAATATAACATTCATTTTCTTCATGCTAAGATATTCCGTGCAAGGTGTCAGTATCGGTTCCTATCCAGACTGGTTAAATAATTACTACAAAGTGAAAATTGTTATCGAATCCATGAGTGAAGAAATAACCCACTCTGCATTGAAATTTCTAATGAATTCACTTCAAAAACAGTCAATAGTTCAAAGTAAGTTAATCTATTAAACTAAGTAAATGTTTTGCATCATGTCAAGATCGAATCAGACCATCTGTAGTTAATGTGTATTATGTTAATGTTCAGTAACTCTAAAAAAAGCGCACACCTGAAAAAACACATTGGTTTCCAGGCTGCATATAGAAAATTGGAAAATAAAATAAAATTTTACCATCAGTTTTCCCTAAACTTCATATCAACAGTTTATCAAAAATAAAGCCTTGTCATAGGTGTTATTGATGATGCCATAATCTGGAATGTATTTATCAGATAGTCTTTTTGTTAGTTTAATAGGGAAATCTCTGCAGCACCTTGGCACGAATCCGAGGGCCTGTTTGGTCATGTCCTGCTTTAGGCAGTGACGTACAATATTATTGAAATTTCTATTACATGAATATAATATAGTTAGTGTTGCATACAAATCTTTACAAAGCTTCGTTGAAAATAAGTTGTGTGATTTTGACAGATTATATTTTGGAGCCTGTATCACTACAAGGTGAAGATGTTCACAATTTATCCAATTTCTCTCCTGCTCTTCAGAGTAAGGTCAACCAAGCAGTTAAGTATTGTTTTAATTATTAAAACTAATATTTGATGAAATTCTGTTATTTTTCAATTTATTTACTTTTTCATCCGCTATAAATTTGAAGTTCTATTTAGTGGTTTGATAACAGGTAAATTTACTAGCGTGGTTGCTAGAGTAATAATTGCTAGTGCTGAAGCAAACCGTGTATAATGCTACTGTGCGAGTTTGCTGCAAGTTTTGTAAGTCGGAATAAATTTGCTGCGCCCGAAAAGATTCCATGTTACATGTAATACTTTATTTTTTTAATCAATATAAAAAATATTACGAATATTATTTTACAATCATTCTATTTCAAATGAAATAGAAGCAATAAATGTATTTAGAGAGGCAAATTATTGACTGTGTTAACATATATATTTGGGTATTATAATATTAAAAATTATAGCAGGGTTCGGAGTTGGATGTTTGAAAGATATTTGTCTGAGTGTGAAAATTATACTAGGGGTGGGGGGGCTAAATAGAAGAAATACCTTTGGGCTGGATCAGTGAAACACAGTGGTCCAGGTATACCCACAAGTAGTTACATGTGAAATAAATTTTCTTTTTCTGAAGTAGCAATTATTGTTACCAATGGTCCACAGAGATTTCTAGGAAAAACATGGTCCGTTGTCACAAGAAGGTTGCTCATCACTATGCTTGATATCATAGGAATGCTAATAAAACAAGCCCTTAATGTATAGCCAAATACAACTGATCAGTGCTAGTTTTATAATTGCTATTATTCTGTGGTTTGTTTACAGATTGAAATCATTGAAGAAGCCTTGGAACGATATAATTATTCTGCAATATGCATAGGATTCAATGGAGGAAAAGATTGCACTGCTCTTCTTCATTTGTATTATGCAGTGCTTTGCAGGTAGACTTAATTTAAATATAATCCAAAACGTGATGTTATTCATTCACCGATTTATGTTTCAAGGAAAGTATAATGCAGTACAGTATTAGTAAAAAGGTTTATGTAAAAGCGTAATTAGTTTGATGAAAATAATATCATAAAACAGTTAATATTCCAACAATTAGGTTATTAAAAAATATTACAATAGTTTCATTAGTCATAGCATATTTTTCACAATGGAAAAATTATCAGTTAGTCAGTTAAGATTAAGGTCGTGTTCAGGCATGATTTACGCCTGATCTGGTTTGGAATAGAAAATTTAATTCAGTATTGGGTTTATCTGATAGTGGTTTGGTTATGAGTTGAATTTAATTATTCAATTATTCCTTGACTTTCTATTTGGTAGGTAGCAGTATTTATTTATTATACACATTTGCCCATGTTAGGAAATTTCCTGATGTCAGAGTACAGATACAAGCACTATACGTCAAAGATCTACATCCCTTTGAAGAAGTTGATAGATTTATGGAAGACTCTCGAAAAAGGTACAGTTTATCACTTGCAGTATATGTACTTCCAGATATTGCCATTGGTTGGTTATGGTTCGAATTTATAGTAAATATTTTTAGGGTTTTCTTACAATCCGTTTCTAACATTTATAGTAAGCTTAAAGGTGCTAAAATGGATAGTCATGTACCTATATATCAGCAGTCTTGTCTACCTGATGGTGATTTTTAAACATAAGATAAAACTACTGTTAAACACATCCAAAGAAAACCTAAGTCAGATTATGAAGCTTATGTTATATGCATGTAACACGTCACTGAGATGTTACCATATTACAGATATATACGAGAAAATTGTGCAGTTATGCGAGTTTGTCCGTGAGCTATATGTGAAATGTTGCGAGAACGTTGTGTGGCATCGTATAGGCCCCGCAATCCTGCCACACGCAGCAGAGCAGATCGTTCCCGCCACTCATCCAGCTGTCTCTCCCAGGCAGTCCTTGCGAGCATGTGTGCGATATTCTGCGCTCTAGATTACCTCGTGACTGGCTGTTATTGCACATATATTGTGACTTTATCATTTGCCATGCCATCCTAAACGTCCTATGTCTAGTTCTGGGACTTCAGCAAAGCACCATAGGACATCGAAGACGCTAAAAAAAACTTGAAATTATCGACAGATGCAACAAATTTCACACTATGCGAGGTTATCTCGGAACGAATCCTTAGCATATAGCGGAGGACTAGTGGAGTGTCAAAAATAAGTTTGATATGATGTTGGTGATTGATATAAGAATTGTCTTACAATTTCATTTATTAGCTCATTCTATATACAGAACTTTTGGGCTGATCAAAATGTTTTCATTGCCTGTATGTATGTATCATATTTTAGAATCTGCAACGCCGTAGCTGGATGTACTGTTGCCTTACTTCCTGCAGTACTTCTTAATTATTTATTATAAAGTGATATCTGTTAACTTATTTGTTATACATTTTGATTACGACTCGTAGAATGAAATATTTTTCACAAGCTCGTTATTCTTATAAGCCAGGAAAACCTGGGATAGGACTATGTCATTTCTTGTGGCATATTATTCAGAATGATATATTATCATCCAGAATAAGGGTGTTATCTTAACACATGTACCTACTGTTATGAAATCTTAAAGATGAGTAATATTTTTCTAATTATTTTACAGATACAACTTAAATCTAGTTAGTCTTGAAGACAAGATGAAGCCTTCTTTGGAACTACTGAAAAGGGAAAAACCAGAGATAATAGCGGTATTAATGGGCACAAGATATTCTGACCCTTACTCTCGTAATCTTACCTCGTTTACACCTACCGACGCAGACTGGCCAGACTACATGAGAGTGAATCCGATGCTGGTATTGTCCATTCCTCATACAAGTAGCCATAACTTGACTTGCTTTGTAATCTGTTCATTTGTATAGGAATGGTCTTACCATGATATCTGGGAATTTTTGAGAGGTCTTTGGCTGCCATATTGCATCCTGTATGATCGTGGGTAAGTTGTTTTTATATTCATGATATATTGATTGCTTTTTTATCTTCCTTAGCTCATTCCTGTCTCGACGCTTCCTCGGTATTATCTGACTCCAGTCAGCTGTTCCATGATATATTGATTGCTTTTATATCTTCCTTAGCTCATTCCTGTCTCAACGCTTCCTCGGTATTATCTGACTCCAGTCAGCTGTTTCTCTGTAGAATTTACTTACCTCTGATGATCATTGGAATTTGATTAGAATGCGATCCTAAGATGAAGTTAAATAATGGTTAACAAAAACGGTGTTTGCTACTACATGATTATAAGTGGAAGAGAGCTATAAAATTGCCAGCAAACTATGTCTAGACTAGAGCTATTATGTGTAGAGAAATCGATATCATGTATACTTTCATCATGCATTCATTCCCATATCTTATATATGTGGAATACTAATACGAAATAATATGCCTCATCTACAACTTATCTTTTACAGTTTGAATTAGGAAATCCTGATGTTCACATGGTTAAAACAAAGTCTGCATATGTTGATATAATGATAAGTGTATGTATATATGATATATATGATCCTACCCATGAATAAATGAGTTTATAAATTTTCCAGTCAATGTTCTGTTCCGCTACAGTTTTCCACATAGATTGAACAATAACATGGTGATACTGGTTTTAGTACTGAAAAGAAAGAAACATGAAATTAATTCCATAACATATTGTCTTAGATATACAAGCCTTGGTAGCAGAATGAACACGAAGCCAAATGAAAAGCTGATGTACCTTGATGAAAATTCACAAGTTCGCTATAAGCCTGCATACAATTTGGAAAATGTTGAAATGGAGAGGAACGGTCGATTGTAAAACTATGAAGGTGCGCCATGATGGGGGAAGGTGGTGAAATTCCGAAGGGGCAATTTGAGTAAATTCTGTTCATCCACACTTTGCTCCAACAACATATAATTGTTAGAGATATTCACTTAAAATTTTGTTTTACTGATGGTACAGTAAAGTGATTCATATTTATTTCAAATGCAATTCTTGTTAGGAAACTTTCAAGATGAAGATTTACTGATGCAGGTAGACATATACGGATATATTTTTTGTCAATGGATAAGGGTAAAGGCACAGGCTTATGAGATGATTGGTGGCAAAATAGTTCGAAAATTCGGGCAAAAATCGAGTATTACAGAGGAAATCAAAGCACAAAACATCGCTGTTAGATCAGCAGAAGTGTTTAGAATTTAGATCAACAACTATACCTCCACATGAAGCAAATAGTGTAATGTGCTTTTATGAAATAAAGAATTGTTCACTTTTCTTATGAGGGATTGGGGTTTTGTCTATTGAGAATTTTTCTGTTAGGTTTTTGTCATGGAATCAGCCTGGACACACGTACACGATGTACATTGGCTGTCGATAATGAAGTGGAAGTAATTTATCACTCGGCTTATTTATCTGCCAGTAAATGTGGTGTTCAGTAAAAACATGCACGATGCGTAAAAATGCCATCATATTTTACCTCGAATATACAGTATTTCAAACTCTTGTCAGAATGACGATACAAATGCCTTGATACGCAAGGTACTGTAATGTAGGGACTGCACTTTCGCACAAATTGCAGAGAAATATAGATAGTCAGGCGCAGCTTTTACACTGGGCACGTAGGGCTTTTCTCATCTCACCGATATACTGATTTTTCTCTAGCCCTCGGTAAACCGCGTCCTCAATTTTTCGGATTCAAAATAACGAGTTCGTAAACATCAAATAATGCAGCAACTGCAGCTCATGGGTATTAAACAGGTCCAGTGAAGAGTTCGATACTGTCTATATGACCATAAATGAGCCGTGTGAAATATTTTGTATGAAATACTGTAATGGTTAAAAACCAGGTCTGATTACCGAATTTAAGAGCAAGCTTCGGGAGCGGAACTCGCGTATTCCAGGAGTGTTTGTTTTTTCACAATATTACATCACAATACTGCATAAAATCAATTTTTGATTTTGGATATGAAGTTCCAGCATAGAATAATCACTTGTTTTCTAATTGACTGTTTTCTAACTAATAAATTAGTTATTCAATGGTTTAAGCGTAAATTTACGTATTACTTTTCCAAATATTTCTTCCAGAAGCCAAGTTTGTAAATTGTACGAAAGCACGTAATCACATCGGCGTAGAAAGAAGTGTGAAGTGTGTTAATCGCCGTATGCAACAGCGCCACCAGAGTATTCCTATCACACAGTTGGCT
>QXVX01002329.1:0-57500 GCA_013436065.1 Halocynthia aurantium | reverse complement strand
CATAAAAAAAACAACTTCAAAAATACTCGATTTTGAAATGAATCGACAGGCTATAGCCTTTGAAAAACATCCATTTTTTTTGTTGCTTAGTTTTCGATTTTGAAATAAATCGACAGGCTTTGGAGAAAATGCATTTTCATACTTTTCTTTGCCTAGTTTGCGTTATTTATAGTGCGTGATGGCCAACAGTTGATGAACCCGCAATGCAACAGTTGGTATAATGTACTTGGTTATAAATGTAACGTGATATAATGAATTGAATGATTTTTGACGCAATCAATCATTTCAGAAGCATTGATCATTATGTATTTTCTCTGCGGATGTAAATTTCCTCGGATAGCAGGGAGTCCTCGTTTAGAGATAGAAAGCATGATATAACCTATCTTTTGAATCACGAATACCGAACAGCTGCGATGGAATGGTGCAGAAATACCCACGGGTTGGACATAGTTTCTTTTATGTTCATCAGTAAACTAAAAAAAACAAAGAAAAGCAATATTTAAAAATTCAATATTGAGCGATGAGAAGAGGCTGCAGGCTACAAAAGAAACTAAATTTTACAATGTTTTGTAGTGATATCGTCGCTACTAATTTTGAGAGCAGCGTTAGGATGAACTGAGTGAAAGCTGTGAGTTCATCGAGGTCACGCAGGGAACCGCTCAAGACTTCCTTTAGGGAACGAAGCTGAAGTCTAATAATATTTCTACATTTTGAATATAGTACAGTAGAAAAATAAGCATGGTATTGTCACATTAAATGCTCACATGACTGGATGAAGTTTCTTTTCTAGACAAATGAAGAATGATTGGCAGCAGTGCTTCAGCAGAAACGCTTTTCACATCGCAGTCAGTATCACGAAGTCCTCTAACTAATGAAGGTATGCATTGGTCAACAATCACTTGTACAGTTATTGCGGCGATAAAGAATATATCATATCCAAATGTTCTAAATATTTTTATTAAATAAAACACCTAACGCCATGACTGCTAAGATATACTTGATACCCAGGAATCTGGAATGCCCAACCTCCCATTCAGGAACTTGAGTCAGATAGAACAATACATTCAAAATATGTAAGAAATATATATATTTCAAAAAGTTTATAGCTTGGTGAGTTTTAGCTAGGGATGAGGTGAGGAATCTATTGAACTTTCTCTAAATGGACTAGGGCAGTGAAGATGCATGGAAAGATCACGAAAAATATCATCACCATTAATTGTCTTGCTGCTGAGGGATTTGGTCAAAACACTCAAGGCTTGCGCACAGGATTCTCAAACCAGAACTACAACCTAAATTAAACAGAAGAATTTGTAGATACAACTTTCCAATATTCTGAACAGATCTATCTCTGCAAAACACCAGAAAGAACATACCTAATCTGACACAAAATCAGCAAACCTATCAAGAACCATAACGCATAGCATTCGTATGGCAGCATCTTCAAGCCAAGAGCTGTTGTTCTCCGTCATCTGCATTCAAACAATATTTTATGTGCTGGCAAATATTCTGTAATTATCATTTAGTTCTCAAAATGTATCCCGATTATGCTAGAACCTTGCCCTTGCTATCCTCATATAATTCAGTATTCGTAAGGTAAGTAAGCATATGGTGCTAGTCTGGTAAAAATAATCAAGAAAGCAAACCTCTGATTCCGTGTTGCCTCTCAGAATACCGGTCCCGGATCCATGCACTTTGAGGGTATCTCGTAGAGCCAGGCAAGCTCCGTGTCTCCATTCCCATATAGGACTGAAGAGAAGGTTTAATAGTTCCTCACATATCCATTCAAAAGGCCACTCGACCCACTGAGAACATAAAAAAATATGCAGGTTACATTTTTAACAATACAACCTTTTGAATCACGAATACCGAATGTAAAAAATATCCAGTCGCACTCTGCCTTATACACATGCTCATTCAACACTTGAATATTGAATATATATAATGTAATTTAGAATTCTAGAACACTTTCTATTAAACACTGGTCATATTATCCGATCGCCGCCGCACCATCAAACTGGTTGCGTCACGCATTAGCGAGTACTGTCTAACATTTCTTTGAAACTCCCGTTTTTGACTGGTAATTACATTAATTAATTACGGATATTCAATGACGAAAATTCAAATTGTACGCAACGCTAAATCAGTTCTAATACAGCTGTTTTGTTTAAGCTATACCTTGTACCGTATAACACCAAACTCAGGGAGATTGGTGCACTTTAATATTTACGTAAGAAAAAAATACTGGAGAATTTGCAACACGCTACGCATGACTGGCTCACTCCTATACTGTCTGGCTCTCATGCCAAAGAATTATCGGAACGGGTATTGTTCATCTCGCATATGTTAACGGTACCAATTACAATAGAACTTCCTTACAGCGGGAGTTCTAATAATAATTGGTACTCAGAATTATATATACGAACCTTTATTCTGTCAAAATGACTGTTGTTTATTAAGCCGTATTCGTAATTCTTTTTATCAAAATGAATAACATTCATTCTTTAGTTGGGCTATTAACTGTAATAATTGCTTCTTCGTGCTGGCTTTATGTTCTTGCATTACAGTTTGACACTTCAGAAAGGTTGGTGCTTTCGCTACATTTTCCTGCGAATACTACAAATATGAAAAAAAATAATTCTTTAATATTGCAGTTCTGCCTTGCATTTTCCACGTGATTTAGATGACCTAAAATTTCTTGCTCAGAAGGTGAAAGTACTTAAGGAAAAAAATTTCAAGCTGGTCTGCTTACTTTTCTGTTCAGCCTACATCTACAAACAAACGTTTGCCATTCCTGGTTCTGTTTTCCTGGTAAGATATACCAAATTATAGAGTTGTACCATGAAAATTTGGATTTTATTTATTATTCAGAATTTACTTGCTGGAGCACTGTTTGGATGGCAGAAAGCTTTCCCACTAGTTTGTATTTTAACAGTGGTAGGAGCCACCTCATGTTACCTACTATCAAACTCATTTGGGAGACAGTTTTTAATGCGAAAGTTTCCTGACAGAATAACAACACTACAGTATAAGGCAAGTAGATATCCATAGTATCATGGCATGTTTTATAAAGCCTTGCTTCGGCATTATACAAGTATTTTCCATTAAAAGGTACACAACAACAGGGACAGACTGTTTTTCTTTCTATTGTCTGCACGGCTGTTTCCAATGTCCCCGAACTGGTTCTTGAATATGGCTTCTCCTGTAATAGGCGTGCCAGTAAACATCTTCTGGTTATCAGCCTTCATAGGTTGGTTTTAAACTAATCATCTTCAACTAGTCGTGGAGGAGTTGGGACTAGCTTTGACATGTTAAAAACACTATTTGTTGTGATGTCCTCTTCTGTAGGTATTGTCGAGAATAATGTACCCGTATGTAAGTCAGTACAATGGTAAATTTTATTGCATTTTTACATAAAGGTTTGATGCCTTACAACTTCATATGCGTTCAAGCAGGCTCTATTCTTTCATCATTAACATCGTTGGATGATGTTCTGTCTTCTTCTACAGTCCTCGGAATGCTTGCCATTGCCGTTGTTGCCCTTCTACCAACTTTTTTCGTTCGAAGTTCTGCCTCTCGCAGTATATTGTAGCTGTATTTTTGTGATTCACTTGTGCAATACAGTATAGCTTGTTTGTTACACTTACACTGCTTTATGATAAAAAAATAAATCCATCATAGATTTCTAGAGATCAGTCTGACTGAGGCTTAAAATATGTCTTGTCGTCAATGAATAAACCAATCAGTCGAGGTCCGTACATATCAATGACATAGTTTGAAGCATCGGCAGGTAATACAACCTGGAAGATAGATATAAGAGGCTATAATATGAAACATAATATATTGTAGTTGTCACAATTTTTGTTGTTGTTTTAAGAACCTGTAAGGATATCAGTAGAAAGTCAAAAAGTGCACCAATTCCGAAAAACCCAAATGTACAGAATTTGACAATTGCAATGGCAGGGTATCCTAAGTAATACCTACAAAATAATTGTCAAATTTAAAAAGGATCAAGAAACCAACGGATTATATCTAATGACAATGTACCTGTCAACTCCAAGCCAGCCAAGAAACATAGACAAACCAACTGCTACTGTATATGAATAGCCATTAGTATAACGACAGGGTATTTCTCTTTGAAATCCAACCTGGTCATCAAAAAAATGCTTATGTCTACTTTGAAAATGTATCGTTCAGGCAGGTATTGATTAATCAGGTAATCATTAACTTACTGTACTGCCATTAAAAGTCTTCCTATCACATACAACGCCATTGAATGGATAACATTGAATGGACGATATACCGTCTTTAGTACAACCGCTATTAAATGAAAAATATATGGTTATCATCAACATAACAACGTACAAATTTTATTCTGTCTTGGGTTCCTGAAAGTCAAATAATTTAAATTAATGATTTAAACTATTACCTCACAACTTAAAACCTATTTCCCATTCTTCAAAGAAAATTACTCCTGATTAGGAATATCAAACCTGATTTCCTGGGTCTGCGTATCAATCACAGGTTTGTCACATAAATACTGGCCAACTTGTAGTTTTGAACACTCCACTTCTGCTCTTTCATCGCATATCGTATCACTAATTAGGTTAAAAACGCAGGATATCCATACGAATTTGAAGACTTGCATATTTATGCATATAGTCGTGAAAGCTACCTGAAAAAAGATCAATTCTTCATTAGGACAAATGTTTTGGAAATCAAAGAAACAAGAGCACTACTACATACAGGTATACCATTGATTTTCTGGCAACTCCATTTCTAGAGCCTTGCCGGGTTCGGGTTTTTCAGTTTGGCCGGACTAATCAAGGTAACGTACTATATAGTATCAAACCATTAATTTCACTTTTCCTATGTCTCTCAAGCATTCTAGACCTTCATTAACTTCCTGTAAGAAAGTATAACCTTTAAATTACATTACAACATAACACGTGCAGTTTTCCACTGAACGAGTTCATGGACTTTAGATTGCCAGAAAATCAGTGTTATACCTGTATTAAGCTGAATGTATGCTTAAATTATAAACAATGATACGTCCAAAAAAGTCAGTACTTTCAGAAAATATCAACTTAACGGAACAAACTTTTTTTACTGAAGGAAATTTAAAAATGAAAGACTGAACAGCATTCACATCTTCTGGATAGAAAGGAAAATTCGCTACATCTTCATTGTCCTCATAAATTTCAGCACAACAATTTTTACCACAAAATCCACCCTGGAACTGCACACATATCCTAATCATCGAGAGATCTTGTGGATTTACGAATAGGTTTATCCACTGCGGTGTTCCTTGATCCGAGTTCCAACAAGTATCTTCTTCTCCATCGAACATATGCTTTTTGCCATACTGCTTGACATCTTTGTTGAGAACTGAGCTAACTCTAGCCAGAGTTATATCATTGTTTAAAAGCATTCTTCTCTTAAACTGGTATCAATATAACACAATCAATTCAGCATGCACAGTGATACTCCAATTACAATGAGCAACATTCCACAATAGGTTGATAGACTGTATTCTTCTAGATTTAGCAGTTTTCCACTTAAAGACGAGAAAATTAAAGTAAGTGAATTGACCACAGGAACAGCCAAGGATATGTCTGTATTCTTCACAGCGTAAAAATAGCAAATTGAACCGAGCTGGTTAATTGCAAATGGCAAAAAGCAACGCCACTGGACGACGATGAATTTGATTTTCATCAATAACTGGTGAATATAGTTTTTACCTTTGATTTCCTCGATTCCTAGACCTCCTTTTTTCAATAAAGGATTTGTTATTCCCCAAATCAGCGAAGGTAATAACAACCACGCAAATGTTTCAAACAATGTACAATTCATTGAGTACAAGTCTTAAGTTTACTGCACCACTGGATATTGCGGTCTTTCAGTAATTCTGAAACAAGGGATTTTCACTAATATTAACCCTCTACACTCGTATAAAAACAACGCTGAATATAAATATTCAACCTAGATTTTACGTACTTACTAACACTCAAGCTTTACTTCTAAACATATATGAACAATCTGATATCAATACTCTATCTTTTACACTTAGAAAATAGTGCAAAATATTCCTAGGTTAGCGACTAAATCGCACTTATATATTCCTTACCTAATTTCATAATGCTGACAGAACGATGCGCGACACTATGACATACATCCTCGATTTAACGTATTTTACGACACCCGAGCTCTATTTTTGAACATGCCACAACAAACTACTAATAATACTCTATATTTTACACTTAAAAAAATATGCGATAATTTCCTTGGTTAGTGACGAAATACCACTTATATATTCCTTACCTAACTTCATAAGGCTAGCAGAACGATGCGCGACAGTATAAAACAAATTCCCGATTTTACATACTTTCCGACACCCGAGCTCTACTTTCGAACATGTCGCAATAAAATACTAAGAATACTCTATTTTTTACACTTAAAAAAAGATGCGATAATTTCATTGGTCAGCAACAACATCCCACTTAGATATTCCTTACCTTACTTCATAGGGCTAGCAGAGCGATGGGCGACAATATAAAACAAATACCTGATTTTACATACTTTCCGACACCCGAGCATTACTTTTGAATATGTCACAATAAACTGCTAAGAATACTCCTTTTTACACCTAAAAAAGATGCGATGATTTCCTTGGTTAGCGATGAAATACCACTTATATATTCCTCACCTAACTTCATAGGGCTAGCAGAATGATGCGCGACAATATGAAACAAATATCAGATTTTACATACTTTCCGACACCCAATTCTACTTTTGGACATGTCACAATAAACTGCTAAGAATATTCTTCGTAAATATAAATCTGAATACCAATTATTAACCCATTAAACGCAATCGAGATAGAATGACTGGTATAATGGTATTTGAGGTAAAAAGAGAGTCTGAGTCGAAGGTTACATAAAATTCACGTCAAATCAAAGACCACTTTCATTTTATGCACATTCAGGTGTCCGTATATCTGAAACATCACTAAAGGTGTATCTATAATACTAAATTTCCTTTCAAACAAGAGGGTAATAAACTCAGGGTCATCAACTATATCTTATCGGCCTGTATAGGCTTACTATACCCATCGGTTAGATCGGGATTGTACTGGTTTAGCAACGTTATCCCAGCGTGTTCGAACTTCTTTCAGGTTTTCTGAAAATCTGAAAATAATTCTTTTTGTTGTAATTTTTATCACGATTTGACAGCAAAGGTCACAAGACAGCGATGCCAGTTAATCCAGAACCAGCATATGAAATTCTTATTGTTTAAAAAAGCAGCCGATAAGAGCCGTGTTGGGTTTTCAAGTTTCTCACCGCGGGAAAAAATAGGACGAATATTACCCAACATGTGAGAAAATTAATATATGTAAATGCAGCAACCCCAGTACACTCCTTAATGGCGAGGATCTTGTTCCAAATATCGATTCAAATAGTGCAGGTCCAGAAAGAAGTATCTCATTTAAGCGAAACGCAGCTGTGGCAATGATATATGACATTAACGGCGTCGGAAAAAACTCATTAGACTTCTCGAACAACTGCAGTAGAGAATCGTTACGGGATTACACCTATTCCCAGGAGATATCGAACCATGTTCTAGTAAGCAAGTTTAACAACTTTATAAGGAGTGGCCTTAAGGACGACAGCGTAGATAGACATTCAGACATTATTTGGTGAGGTGGGAAGAAGATTGGTTTTTAAACTCTTCATTATTTCGTAGCAATCTCCCATTAATTTATCAGACCAAGAATTCACAACCACTATGAGAACTGGGAAAAATCTACTGCAATTTCTTCTCATATTCATTCACTTATTTGGATCAGGTAGGCAAGCATAACTCATTTTTAGTTAATATTCTTAGTTAATAGTAATATAATGGTCTAATCATCTAATGAGTCGAACAGAAAAAAGTATTCGTTAATGGAGCCCCTTCGTTATGCAAAATTTATTTATCAAATCCAATTAAATATGAATACCTGTTTCCATGAGTGTTATACATACGCGTTTCAATATAAATGATACCTCCCACCAAATTATACTAACTTTACTTTTAATGCTTCATTTAATATGTAATTATTTTCTTTCTCTCTACAGAATCTTACGTACCTGGGAATGAACCTCCCTCACAGCTCAGAAAATCTACTGTCGCGTGCTACGAATGTTCTGCTATCGTGAGATTCGTGTACGACTCGACCCACTGCAGCAAACAAACTTTGGTACCTAGTACAGTCAAATCATGTAGTCCAAACATGTTTTGCTATGTGAAAATTACAACACCGGGTAGGTCTCGTTAATCTGTGATTGTGTGGACTGTGGCAATAGTGATATATTAGGTCTGAGGCAAATTGTTCTAATTAAGATGACCTCGCGAGCAAAACGGACACTCTCCTGCGTCGTGGATGCACAGAATTCAGTATTAATTCATGTACAGAAGCCCACAATAAAAATGGGGTGAAGTTTACTCAGTGCATAAAGTCGTGCAGCGGAGGTATGCTTGGACTGAAGCCAAAAAACAAATATTATTGGAAAAATATAATTTTGCAATTATATCAAAAGTTGCTGCTTAAAAAACTACGACTAAGCCCCAAAATCAGATGATAATTGGTATATATACATTATCTAACCGAAAATATCCAAGTATTGATATAACTCTTAATACAATCCATTTTTTATCGGCAAAAAAGACCCTTACCTATTTTACAGGAGCAAACATAGGTGCGTGATTTTTTTTTTCTTTCAGATTACTGCAACTCACAGGACATCATAGAATTTGGAAAACCTGGTGCGTTACTTACTTAACTACGAGCACCCGTTGAAATAGTGTTTAGGTTGGGAAGGGGAATCTAAAGTTCTGGGAATAGGGGCCGCTAACTGAAGTTTGACATTACCTTGACTTTTGTCGAAAGTGTCTTGCTCAAGAATAGGTAAATAGTTATACACAAGATTCGAACCCACGAATCTAAAGCCAGGGTGTTATAAACAGTAATAAACATTGATAAACAGATATATTCAGGATCCTCCAAAGCAAATGATTCCTCGCATTTAGTATTGATTTTTAACTGAATTTATCTTGTCTTTCGACAGAATTAACAAAAAATATCTCAGTGTTAATTTTATAACTATAATTATTGTTTCAGATAACAACACCCAGACCATATGCCCTGGAAATGGTCAAATCAGTCTATGGAAATCAGAAAAAATACACCCACTAGTCCTGGTTTTTGTGTCTCCTATCATTCATTTCCTTTACCATGTTTGGTGAGACATTAAAAAAATACCGTGTTTTACTATTACTTCTACCAAACTTCTGTGTTTATTGTATAGAACTATAGATGAAGATGTCTTCTTTATGTGGCCTTAATGCGATGTATGAAAAATTTTCGAGTACAGTTTACCTCGTATAGTGTCCCGAAAGTGTCGTTCAATTGGATAAATTATTCATGGCGATAGATTAGTTTCAATTGTTCGTTTACATTGCCCAATAGCAGCATTCGCTGAGCAGACGCTGTTACGACTGCATGTGATAATAAGACTAGGATTGATAGGGACCACGTAGATTTTATACTGAAACTTGGCAGTGCTGTAGCAGTTCGAATCACGTTAAAATAAACGATAATAAATTGGAAACTTGCTGATGATTATTTGCTGTAATTTCTTCCTTCCACTCTAACCTACTTCGTTACTCATCCGACTTATCTAACTAGACACTGTTTATACGAATCCCCAAAATATATGCGAAGGATGCATTATGACAACAACCTAAATCATAATACAACTACCATTTAATACTAAAAAGACACAAACACAGTACCACATGTTGCTTTGCTTAAGGTCCATAACTATACGTAGGACGTTCAAGATACATGGTAAATGATGAAACAGCAGTCAACAGAAAACAAGACAGGTCCCTTATCTTTCCACAGCCACAAAAATATGAATCCGAAGAATCGTGAGATTGTATAGAGGGAGTTCCAATCATACGATATTTACTCAGCTACATGGCTGCGTACAAGAGAACTAATATATTTGAACAGGCTATTTATGTCCAGAGATATACGAATTCCAAGCACAAATTATCTATGCAAAACATATCTTTCCACAAGAACAAAAATATGAATAAGAAGAATCATGATTTTCTAGAGCGGGACTCCTAATTATACGATGTTTACTCAGCTACATGGCTGCGTACAAGAAAAATAATATATTCACACAGGTTATTTATGTCCAGAGATATACGAATTCCAAGCACAAGTTATTTACGCAAAACATAGGCATACGCAAAGCAGGCAAAGCTAAACGACTACTTAGTTAATACTGCCTGCAAGTATGCAATGTTGTCAAATAATGTAATAAACGACTTTTGCATGACATAACAGGAAATTCAGCCCGTCACTTATACCGGCTTCCGGTATTCACAATCGGTGAATCTGGGATACCTAGATTTTTGCAACGACATCTGTAGTTCGTATCATGCCGTATGGTCACAATCACTGGTCACATTTGACAGGTCAATGCAGACACGTTATATTACTCCATGCAAGCAAGCGCTATTTATATTACGCATTACACACGAATAACATACTTGAAAGCTAAAAGCTTAACTTAATCTCTCCAAATTTCAGTATCCCCACAATATTGGATAGTTACATCAGGCAGTGCAAGATGATACCGTTAGCAAAATCAAGTGTTTGAACTACACTTGGGCCTGTTGTGTAACTGGGAATCCATCATCAGTATAAAAGTAGTACTTTTTGTTGGGCATTCGTGTTTAGGATATGTGCAGTATAGCTTCTAGAATCTAGATCAAGTCATAGAATAAATTAATGACGTCATTCGGTTGACGCGTAACTAAATAGTCACGTATACTGACTTATGAAAGAAGAACGTCACTAAACATGGAAATACAGTACAGTTATGGCAACAAGAACGTGCAGCAATTATTGCCTTTGATACTAGGACGTAGCCAAACTGCATATACACTGCTGAACAACTACTGAAGGGATACAATGGCGCAAAGCTACATTATCAACGTTGTTCTGCTGTTATGTTCTTCAATAGCGACAGGTGAAATTAATATACAGTATAGATAGAGCAATACCTTGATTAGTATTAGTAGGGTTCTATTTGTAGCATTTTAAATGATATGTATTTGCAAGGAATTCAATAGACAGTATAAAGCAAAATTATACATCAGAGAGGTAGTAAGTCTTCAGGGCCAACCTTGGGCTGTGTTAATTAATGTGTACTTGACAAGACTGGAGTAGATTATCCTAGCGATCCTGGGAGGTGTAAGCAAAATTGAAGTTATATAGTGTTTCACTGTATTGCTACCACTCCGGTGTATAATGTATAATGTCTGTATAAAAGTCTCTGTGATATGAGAATGTGTAGGCTGCTATACCAGTAAATTGAGAAAAAACTTCTTTTCATGGCAAGCAACGCAATCCGGCGACTACGAGACTGCTAGCAACGATCCCTTACTGACCGAAACAACAATGGAATTCACAGAGGAAAGTTCCCTTCCACTTACATCTGTTCCAACGGGTATATTTCATACATTATATTATATTAAAGATATGGAGGACAATTTGGTAAATACAAATATTGTATGTATACACTCATTTTGAGAGGATGCATGTCATTAAAATTTTCATTTTCTCCATTGCCACAACCAGAAACAAGAACAACAACAGTAGTTTTCTGTTGGAAAGAGCAAATCTTTTCAAAACCTCTTCACCAGGTCATTCAGGTTATTTTATTTAATAATACTGGTTAGTTTTGCAACCTTGTTTGGTGAAGAAATTCAATTATGCTGAATCACCTCATATTCTACACCAGTGGTTCTCAAAGTGGGCGATATCGCCCCCTAAATTAGGCTAAAAATCTCAGAACTTAAATTACTAATTATGCGTTCGCTACTTGGAAACCCTTCAATGCTTGAAACCCTTTAACCAAAATGTCTCCAAATATTAAAAAACTGGCTGANTTCAATTTTTTGTAACTTAAAATCTTTTTGTACTGCTGGGTGGGGGGCGATGATGATATTTAGAGTGTTGAAAGGGGGCAACGGTACATAAAAGTTTGAGAACCACTGTTCTACACCACAACCCACGAAGCACATAATTATTACATTTTACAAGCTAATACAAAACTGCTTTTCGAGCTCCAGAGTCGCCTTTCAAAATTAAGGAGTTGAGGCCAAATGAACATATACTTTTTTCTTATTTGCTAATACCTAACTGATATAAAATATGGATAAACAAATGAATAAAACGAACAGACAGGCAGACAAATGTAAAGGTTGATTTTTATCAGATCATTGTCGCATTTTTTTCCAGATGAAAATCCACCAAAACTATGGATCCCAATTGTTGTTGTCGCCTGCTTAGCCACCCTGTTCATACTTAACATGACCTGCCTTGTGCGGTGTATGAAGGGGAACAAAAAGAACAATATTAACACCAAGAAGCGACCGGGAAAAGAAAAACTTATCGCGGAGAAATTGTTAAAACTGACCATTCCAGAAAAGGGCAGTGCGGTTTGAAAGTCAAGACACATTTTTACATCATAATTATAAAGTTACTCTGTGGAATTTTTTAAACTGTTTCAAGGAAATTTACTACTGAACTGAAATTCTGTCTGTTTTACGTTGTTAAAGTTTTAGTATTACAATCCATTACAATTATAATCCTGCAGTTTGATGACCTTTAGAATATAAGTAGTGATTAAAATAAAGGATAAAACAATAGAAATATTTCCATAACCTCAAAGCTATATTTCAAAATGAGCAACTTCCAAACTTCCTGGCTGATATGTATGTCTATGTGTCTTCTCTTTTTTTAATAATGATAATTACAGATACTAAACAAAGTGATAAATGAATAACAGGAGATGAAAAATATGTGATTTTAAATTTTGAACACTATCTACCAAATGACTTTCTTTCGAATAAAAGATTAGATGTCCACTCCAAACTAAACTGAACACCCCTGCTTTTGAATTTCAATTAATCCTTGTCATTACATTTTATGCGTTGAATTTAAGACACTTACCTCAATCGTACTCCTCCAGCATCAGTAGCAACTCCACATCATCCAGTTGCTTTTTCAAATTAACCGTAGCGCTTTCGATTGATTGAAAATGCGACTGGAGTGACTGACGCTGTGAACTCAATAACGTCTCCACAGTAAGAAGTCTTGCTTCTCGTTCGTATCCATCCAGAGAAAGTTCATTAATTATCTTGGAAAATTTCTGTTCTGTCTCGATCATGTTGGCCTGGAATTCATATTTGAGTAGTAATATTTAACAGCCATTTCTTTGTATGTATTATCTGGTTAGCTCCACCAACCTATAGATAGCTGGATTGTGATGCAAGGTACACTAATATCCACTCATTACTTACCCTTTGTTACGTTAAGCATTGTTAATAAACAGGGGTTAGGGTTATGGATGATGTACAGAAATCTGCGAAAGATCATCTGGCGTATAATCTTGTATATAAAATCCAAACTCACCTTCAATTCATTGATCTTCGGTTGTACTCCTTTCGAAGTTGTTAAGTTCAATTGACCAATGTCTTTCATCACTACATAAAAAAGTATTTGGTTAAAGCTGAAATCTGTGAAACCTGACCTGTGAAAATGCTTCCCAGATTTGAGACTGAAAAAAAGCAGGTTTATTTTAAGGTAAATTCCAAACTTCATGAGGCCATCCTAAGTTTTACCAAAAATTGGAATTTGACAAGTAATAGTTGGCAGAGTGACAGTATTGTGCCAATAAGCAAGAAGGGATAAATCCATTAGAAATACCATACTTACTATTTTCTCCCATCTGCTTCATTTCTGTGAAATCTTCAACAAAATAAGTTAGAGCATTCTCCACCTCCATAATTCGAGCGTGTATTGAGCTCAGATTTGAAAGCACATCATCGCTCAGTTTCTGCATTGCTTCCTTCATTGCCAAATGCTTATCCTCTGACTGTAAAAACATGTATACAGTATACAGATACAGTTTAATTACACGAGAAAGATATATTGTATTTAACCAGAGCACAATGTACATTTTTTTCTGAAAATGTTATGCTAAAAAATGGTTTGTATCTAATAGCAAATCATGACCTGTGAAGCAACATCAAATATTTCATTTTGCAAATCCATGTAAAGTTCTGTTTTTTCCCGCAGTCCGTCTGAACAACTATAAAACAATACAATTATAAAAAAGGTAGTAGCATAATAGCTATTAGGGCCATTTCATATTTTCCGTATGTGGTATTTACGCAAAAAATGAATTCAAAAGGCCCTATATGGCCTGGGGGACCTTTTTTGTTTTGATAGAGCTCTTAGTGTTATAATCTTCGTAATCTTCAAAAGATATGAAATTTAAGGGAAATTACATCCAATAAATGCTGTTCAGGACGTGTCTACGAAATCCTAAATTTCCGATATTGTTATTATATTGAAAAGTTTCTATAGCGAGGCTCAGCATAATGGTGAAGCAATCTTGTTCTTGAAACATATATTTCAGAAGAATTGTGATTCCTAGAAACTTATTACCTTATGGAATTTTACTCGAATACCTTTGCAATAGCTTGCTCATGTCAAGTTGAAAAGATTCTATTTTTCCCATTCTATTACTGTTGTCGCCAATTGTATTTTTTTGATCACTCAACTTAACGAAGCAGCAGTCAGTAACATTGGATTGCATGTTTGAAAGTGTATCAGATATCTTCTCCCTTTGTCTTCCTGTATTTTCAAATCTTCTTTCCACTTCAGACCTGAACTAATAAAGCATAACATAAATTTAATCACAGACAGAGAAAAAATGTAACCAAAGATAAACTAAACATCTAACAATCATGCTCTAATTATATTTTTTATGCTCTTACCTCGGAAATATCAGATTCCAGACTGCATTCGTCCTGTTGCTTTTGGATTTTTGAGAAATTCATCTTCACTTCTGTTATCACATCTATTCCTAAGCAATCCTTTTGTACAGTTTCCAGATTTGTTTGGAGTACACTCACTATCTCGGAATGGTTACTAACTGCCCTCCGTAAATCCTGTATATCAATTTCTGCGATTGTATCTGATAGTGTCAAATATCTTTCATTTATTTTCTCTAGTATATCAAAATCTCTTTTTTCCAGTTCTTGCATGGATGCATCATATTCTAGTTTAGTTTCCGTAATTCCTTCCCGGAAAGATTCAATTTTACTCTGAAGTTTATCCATCCCATTCACTGAGGAATTACTTTGTAAATAAATAGCATTGATGTCATTCAAAAGATCTTCACGTAATCTGGTGATTTTTTCATTGCAAATGTTTGCGCATTCTTCTTTAACCATTTCAATTTCTCTCACCAGATATTTCTCTCCAATTTCACTTTCAACAAATGATTTCAGTTTTGCATCCAACTCCGAAAGTTCATCTTTCAAGGACGACAGCTGACTAATAAATTTAATTTTCTTATTTTCATTCTCCATCTTCAATTTGTCCATGCTCAAACTTACATTGCCAACTTTATAAGATATTGACTCAATGGCTTGCTGGTTGTATTGCAAGTCCAATAGTTTAGTTTTTATTTCAGCGATGCTGATTTCCAATTGAATATTCTGTTCTTCACATAAACATGATATATTTTTATCTTCATTTATGTTGTTCACCACCGACTCCAAACCTCTGTCAAGAAATTTGATTTTGTCATTAATGGAATCTACATTTCTTTTTGTTGTGTTTTCTTGTATGCCGAGTTGATCTGATAAATCTTTAGCCAAATCCTTAACTGAATTGTGGCATTGTGTCACGCTAGCTTCTGCGAATTTATAATCAGTATTTAGATCCGCTGCTAGATTCCTTATATTGTCAATTCGGTCAAGGCATCTTCCTAGCTCAGCATGTAGCTTGTCTATGAACTTGGTAGTATTTTCGTTCAATTTCCTACAATCATCCATTTCGTCCCTAAAGAGGTCTAATGATTTTCCAAATTCCTCTCTCAGTTCCTCTACATTTGGTAAAGATTCAGCATTTTCAATTTGAGCAATGCATCTTTCTAACACAACATCTTGCTTAGTTATATTTTCAGTAGCATTTTTATTCCATTTCCGACAATCGTCTATTTCTTTGCTAAGGATTTCTAATGATTTCCCGAATTTCTCTTCTAGTTTTTCCATATTTCGTGAAGATTCACCACCATTACTAAATTCCCTGAACGCACCTTCAAGTTGTAATAATGAGTTTTCAAAATTTCGGACAGTCATGGACAGAGAAATCACCTCATCTGAAATTTGATTTTCAAATTGAGTGAACTGGCCAAAAAAAAGTGTGAGTTTTTCCGTATTATCGGTAATTTTAGTCCACAAATCCTCTTTTTCTACTATGGTTCTATTTACAATAGTTTCAAGCAATGAATGCATCTCTGATATTTTATCTGAACTTTCTGATCCTTTGTCACAACATACAGCGAGCTCTTCTATCCTATTATCCAATGCCACGACTTCGATTTTTGTGCTACTTAGCATTTCTTGAACATTGATCAATTCTTCTTTGAAATGATTTGATTCTAAGATTGTTTCAGTCCTCATTTCTTCCTTGATGTGAGATAAGTCATCTGTGAAGGTTTTCATATCTTGGCCGATTTCTTTGTTGAATTTTTTTATATTTCCAATTTTACTGTCAGTAAATGATAACTTTAGGTCCATTTCTTCAAATCTATTTGAAACTTCACCAAATGATGACTCCAATTCAGTTGCCTTACTCAACAATTGATCGATATTGGTCTCGAAATGTGTATTCAGCTCATCATATCTTTCTGTGTATTCTCTCTCAAATTTTTCAAACTGACCCAATGCAAGATATTTTTGTTGATCAATTCGATTCACATTCTGTGAAAGTTCATCATAGCCTCCTTGCATGTTTTCTAATCTTGATTGGACATTTTGTATTTCTTCTTTAAGTTTGAGATATTTTTCCTTTTCCTCTGCTCTCCCTTCATCATGCTTTTTGATAGCATTCTCAAACTCATTGATGTTCTTCTGAACTTCATCAAGAACATATTGCCATTCATTGCTAGATTCATGATAGGCATCCACATTTATTGAAATGTCTTCAAGCCTTTTAGTTATTACCTTAACATCTTTTTTAATTCCTTCCAAATGTTCCTCATAATCATCAACCATATCAGTCTGATGCTCTATGTCTAACACTTGGTCTTTCAGTTCCAGAATTGAGTTTTTTAATTCCATACAAACACTATTCATTCTCTGCAAAGAATTTCCTACTGTGTTTTTCGACTCCTCCACTCTTTCATCTGTGTTTTCTAAACCATGTTTGAGGGACAATAACTGCGTTTCAGCTCTGAGCAATCCATTAGAAAATTCTATTACCGTCTCACTTTCCAAAAACTCTTTAATATGCATGACATCTTCACCAAGTTTTTTGTTATTGGAGAGCAAGTCAGAAATGTTTTCCATAGAAAAATTTAGATTACTCTTAAATTCTTCAATGACAGCTACATTAATTTTAATAGCATTATCAATGTTATTGCATTTTAGACAAGTTTCCTTGTATTTATTGACCTGATTTTCAAGATTCTTTACTGCTCTCTCTATATCACTTGATAGAGCAATTGAAATCCTTGCTTCCATATATGATATATTTCGATGGAAACCTGAAGCAGAATGCCTTGGTTAATTTTAGCAACTAAATACTCAAAACTATCAATGCACTGTTAGGTGGATATTATTGCTAGTATTAGCTGATAATAAATATGAAAAGATTTTAGGACACGTAACTAACAATCTTAATTCTCATGACATATATTCTGTGTGTCAAAATTTTCATCATGAAATCCTTGCTACAATCATTCTTGTGATTTATATTCTGGAGAGTGTATTCAGTACATTCTGAATTCAGAATTTTTACCTTCGACATCAGATATCTTTCCTCGAATATAGCTTATCTCCTCGAGCACAGTATTATTTAAATGAATGCTGTCTGTGTTTAATTCTGCACCCTGAAGTGGAGAAAAATCTTGTATACTGACATTTCCTAAGCGATTTCGGAAATATTCAATCTCGTGCTTTTGCTCTCGTTGTAAATGCAACGAGTTACCTGTAAAATAATTGAAGTTATTGATAAGGAAATATGTAAAGTGCTGACAGAGTTATCGAAATTTCAAAGGTTTCTATCAATCAAAATCAAATCATGAAATAATTGTGTTTGTCAAGGGAAAAATCAGAGGATATAAAATACAAAAGATAAGGAATATTGATTCTGTACAATTCTGCGAATTTAGGAAGAGAGAGAACTTACTTTTTAGATCTACAACAATTATCAATGTGATCACAGATAATGCCAAACTTAGAAAGATCAACACTCCCATTAGTCGAGATCCATCTATATCAAAAGACAAAAAAGAAAACTGAAATCTATGTCATGGAAATGAATGATAGTTTGCACATTATCAATTTCTCTAGACACAATATAAGTTGCTGTCTGCTGCATGAGTCGTTCTTGATCATGGAAAGAATTCAAATTAGCGACAAAAATCTAAGTTAATACTTCTTTTGTCTCTCTTTTATAACTTACTATTGAGTTGAGTACTATTCAGAAAAGAAAAACTTAGGTTCTGGTCCTTCCAATATCCCAGAATTCTCTACTTACTCAAGTTACAAGGTTTCTTGGCCGAATAATACAGACTATCCGAATCGGTATTTTCCTTGGCTTCACTTTTTATCGTTGCCATTGAAGGAATTTCAATATGAGGCTGTTTTTTTCTTTCTTCTGTCTTTTTGCGTTGCTGATAATTATCACTGACCATGATGGAGTCAGGGCTTGGAACAACTTGGTTACTTCGTTTATTTTTGCTGCTTTTCTTCTCAGGAGCTGTACCACTTTCTGCTTTGTTTTTTTGTGCTCCGGGCTTCGTAATGAAAATTTTTCGTGACTGCTTAGGGATCCTTGAAGTAAGCATTACATATTAAAATAATTTTCTGGATGCGCGACATTTAAAAACTGAGGCTCCTTACAAATCGGATTTACCCAGGAATTTATCGACTCCTCGGGACAGTCCCCTCAATTTCTAATGATCAAGAATTATTTGCTAGATCAGAGTTTAAATGACTACACCTTAAAAAATAGTGAAATGTGCTGAAGCACCTGTAAAGCTTGATGAATACAATTTTCTGTGAGGTTTAACTAACCTATTACCTCGAAGGCTTCATGGTATACTAGTTAACTAGAATTTACTGTATAGAAACTACTGTCGACGAAGCTACCTCAGTATTTCAGCAAGTTTTGACGGAATTCTCTTTTTACGTAAGTTTGACGGAAGTGCCCGTCGTTCGTGTGGAGGTCTTGCAACTGTTCCTCTCGGGTTGCGGGAAGCGATGTCGTTTGGCAGATACCTTGGCCAAAATACATTGTCAAGTATTGGAGATCGGCCTCGTCTTTTCCTTCAGAAAAATACAAATAATTTTGCTTGGACTACACTAAAATAAGAAGTCATTAAAATAAATTTTCTGGTTGTTGTTTAGAGTTTCACGATATTCCTGTTTTTCTGCATTTTGCTTGATTATGATGATTATTTAATCAATTGGAATTTCTACGCACTGTTTCCTTCGTTTCGTACCAACACCCAGGTGAGAATTTCCGGCTTTTTTACTCGATTGAGATTTTCGTTCGCAGGACCTTTCTTGCTGCGATATCTTCAGAGGAAAATCTGGGATTTCAAGAGTATGATGTCAAAGTTAAAGGCTATGCACACATCACAAAATTCCATCTGAAAACATAACCATAAAAACACAGCTGGAATCTTAATTTATTATATAATTTGAATAATAGTTATACAGATTTGAGTCAGATTCATTATTTCTCAACCAGTCAGGGCCTAATTTCAAGCACCCAGACTCAACACTCATTACGATAATTATTTTCAAAGACAAATTTAATACATGAGTCACATCTATAACAATACAGTTTTCGTTTAGATTTTGTTTTGAAATGTTACCGTCTATCGACTAGTTAACATTTAGACAGACTCGCTTCATAGAGTGTATATTAACATAGAAAATCGGGCACAACAGGCAAATAGAGCTACTTGGACGGAAACAAGTGAATGCCTCTTCACAATCAGTCTAATTTTATATGAGTGTGAGAAGAATGTCTCGTATCAAATTTAATTAATTACTCGTTAATGAATATAATATATATAAATATCAATAAAATAAACGACTAAACAAACTGTGGCATACCTGTCACCCATTTAAAATGGAATTATCCCTATAACATTCACTGGCACGATCATACTAACGGTATACTGGAATATCCTTTCCTATCTCCCACCCATCCCAGAAGCAACCCCATACGATCAAATAACATTCCATCCGCTGGTTTACTAGTTTACTAGTTAAATGCATATTAGCTATGTAAATACCTTTCCGTATCCAATATGGGACATCGGGAAGTGGCGCTGACCTTGGACGATATTCTGTCGCCATGCTTTAGTATAGGCATTCACAGAAACTACAAATATATGCTAAAACATTGCTATAAGATAATATTGGATTTACTGCAGCTTATCTTTCCATACCTCTGGTTCAAAAAGTATTTCCACTCAAATTATCAGCTACCGAAGCTGGTTAAGCGACTGCGGTACTAAATGACCATAGGGATTCCTCCACAACTTGACAATTACCACACAAGTTCAAGTGCCAATATTGAGTACTGTATGCAACACAATAACACTTAATTAGTTGAAGTGGTAATTTGAAATCAATACAAATCAAACACTGGTTACCACCAGTTCAACGAAATGTTGTTATATATAATGTTACACAGTGGTACCTCGTAGTTCGAACGCCCCTAACGTGGAATGCTCCAGACATGGAACTGTAAATTTCAGAGAAATTCCATTCAGATTTCGAACTGCGAGAATAATGATTCTTAATTTTGAGTTATTTAACATTGGGGTCGCCATCAATCATACTGATTAGTAATCAATCTTCTCCTGAACTTCACCACACTAACACTTCACTGCCTTATCCTAAACATACTCCAGAAACCCTCCCTAACCAATAATTGCACTGCAACTTTTCTGTGATGGAACAAATAAAACTTGTAACCCTGGGTAATAGCCATCAAGGGAAGATGCTGTGTTATACCCATCCTTCCCAATTACTACTCTGATTTTTTTTTTAATTACTCAAGCACATCAACTGATTTCGAGAAATAAATAATTATTTTTAATACACTACAAATACACTGAAAGAAAATCAACCAGTAAACAATTGAAGTGAAGTCCCTCTTTCCGAAGTATACTCCTTAAAATCGGAAACGAAATTGGCTCTTCAACATTGGAAAACGATTCCCGAAAGTAAACTGAATCACACCCCCAAAGTTCCGCAGGGTGGTGAAACATTTCTGCGATCTGTGCAGTATGTTCTCGATCCTTCATTGAAGACTTGACCTAAATATAAACATTTAGTGAGAGATGTAACTCATTAGCTCAGCATCTTGTAATAGCTCAATCATTACATGTCATTAGAGTTGGTTGAACAAGGTTGGTTACAAGGCAGATATAAGCCTGAGGGACAAGAATAAAATGGGCAAAATAAAAGGAATTATTATCTTTAAAATAGAGGAATTTATTAATAATAACATGAACGGTTAATTATATGAAAATTTTGCTGATCCCAAGTCTATATATAATAGGATAAGGATATTCCTTCATACCATTTTCACACTTGTGGTGGTAGTGTCGGCCGAACACACAAAAGAAATATCGTTCACAGTTATTGCTGTCCGGGTATACTTCAAGGGACACAGCAGGATTACATATGATTTCTTGTGATGGGCTTGTGCAGATTGAATGGAAATGTTTGTGTGCGCAGGTGAGGCTCGTGCATAGACATTTGTTGATGCTGTTATCCCAACACATTCCTGCTTTTTCACACTGCAATATAATGATCAAATAACCGCTGACTAAAATGTATATGAGCCAAATTTAGACACAACATGCTGAACAGATGTTCCGACTGATAAAAAAGCAATGAGTCAAAAGACTACATATCGCCTTATTGATCTTAGGACCATGGAATTGAATTGAATCACCTGTGCTTTAGAGTGAAATTTACTGTTGATAAATCTTATGCATAATATAGCTTGTGGAATGCCAGAATAGAAAATAGTTTAAGACTGTTCGTCAGTTAGTGGAGGTCAACAGAGTGTCTTTGAGCGTTTAGATTATTTTCGATACTTACATCTTCTCTGCATCTGAATCCATTAGGACGAGGGCCAGCAATCAAATTAGTTGGACACTTCTTCTCTAAACGGTGAAAAAAATTAAATAAGGCAGGGAATTCATTTTTTCATCAAACTTTGAAAAGTGATGTTTGGTGTACAATACAGAATAGTAAGGTATTCAATATCTAAATGTCATAACATGAACTTCAGACTTCTGTTGCTGATAAATTTTATTCACTGAAAGTATTACGGTATAATTAAAACTATTCCAGAATAGTTTGAGATTAGAATATCAAGGATATTTATATCAAAACTTACTTTTCATTTTATCCATTGTACATGTAGGAATTTCCTGAACATTTTTTCGGCAGTCAGTTTCGCTATTGCAGTAGCATTTGTTCAATGTTTTGTCCCAGCATTGCCCATTCGCTGTGCACTGTCGTTCAAAAGTGTTACATAGAATTAGTTAGATTTGATATAGAGAAATAACCATAAACCAATTATAGCGGTTATAAATTATTCGCTTTGCAAAATTGATTTACTCTATGTCGGGGTTCTCTCAAGTTTTTGCACTTTGGACCCCTTAATTGAACTTTTGCTTCTTCTCCAGCACTGCTGAGACTTTGATGTCATTGATAATAATTAGAAAGAGGGAAAATTTATTCACGATCTTATTGGTTTTAAAAATTATATTCAACGGATTTGATTCTAACAAAAAATATTTACATGTTGGTTTGCATTGATGTATTTTAATACCCAAAATATATATTGTTGGGCAGATTGTAATATGCCTCTAGTAAATTGTACACATATCATTGAGTTCAAAGCAAAAGACTCCACGCCATTTTGCTGTCCCTTATCCAACTATTATCAGCTCCTTGGCTTGGCCCATAGAGCGCTACCATTGGAAACCCCTGCTCTAGATGGAACAGTGTGGGGTTGCATAAAGACAAGAGGAAAACCTTTCCAATATTATCCAGGGATTAAGTTTGTATTGGAAGAAATCATAGGAAAGAAATGAATTTCTAGATATCGGTAAAAATGTAACTGCATATCTAGAAATAGTTTTATATACTTACATCCTTTTCACACAAGTATCCATCAGTGCCAGGCCCAGCCAATAACGAAGTGGGACAGAATCCTATCAAAAAACATGAGGTTAAATTCCGAGTAATGTAGACTAAGGCTACCGAAACTAGGGGTCGCTTTCAGTTACAAATCAAAAATTTAGGGTATGAAGGGTATGAAAGACTGGAATAGTTCTTTTGCATCATTTAGCTGTAGACACAGTGCCTACCTAATTTAATCTCTTACATCATCTAGCGGTAGACACAGTAGGTACCTAATATAATCTCCTACACCATCTAGCGGTAGACACAGTGTGTACCTAATTTATTCTCTTACATCATCTAGCGGTAGATACAGTCGCTACCTAATTTATTCTCTTACATCATCTAGCGGTAAACACAGTGGGTGCTTAATTGGACTAATAACTCGGTAACCAGTTGATCAATTTACGGAACAATATCGCTCGGAATCAGCTCTTTTAACTATTTTTTTATCCGAGCAACAAGCTCTTCGTAGGTCTAACCATTTTGTTTGATTAATTATTTCAATAAATTATCTAGCACTACGTTGCTCCAGGTCTGTCGTGTCATTATGTTCTTATACAGGCTATTTGAATTCGGTTTTGTACAGTCATAACCATGATGTAAAAAAATATTTCTAGCATATTTGTTTTGAGTAATACCTAAAGAATCCTCACCCAACGTCGTATTCTGGCGCATCATTCTCGGCAGCTCGAGTTCAGATTTATCGGGGTTGACCAAGTATATATTTCCACCCGTTGATTTCGCGAGACTGTAATAGGCGACTTCGGTGTGTTCCGTATTGCTGTCTGGATTTCTCACTTAAAGTACATAAACACCGTCGTTAAATATACGTCAGCAGTATTTTCCCCTTGAATTAATCTATCTTACAAATAAGTATGGAAAATAACCGTCAGACACTGACGGCATGAAGTAATATCCAAAAGTAAAGTACATGGTTCTTAGGAGGACCTTTCTACTACGACAATTTCCTACGGATCCAATTTCTTACGGGCTATGTCTTACACGATGATTTCTTACATCAGGATTTCCCACATAGATATTTCCAACAGAATAAATTTTATTCCATGCATTGTTCCCATAAATTCTCACCATTGCAAGATAGCCCTACCCTGGATCCACAAAAAAGAACGCATACTGTAGCACCACCGATAAGAAAATGTTACAGTAAAAATTCACGGTGGAAAATTATTGCACTAGAAAATATTCCTGATTCCCAAAAGTACTTGCCAGTATTCTTAAAAAGTGCTTAATGCATCGTTCATTAAATATTCCTCCATAATCCAATTGTGATTCGATGTAGTTACCTTTTTCCAATGGTCTTTTATCAGAAACATGATTTTGACAATATTCGTCACCAACAGTAGCGCAAGGCGATTGGCAGAACTGACAACAACCGAATAAAATCGGTATAAACGAGCATTCTGTGAAATAGGAAGAACAACTTAAAATTAAAATTTACAGTTTTGCAATTGCTGAAATGGAATATATATTCGATATGTAATTTATTTATTTTTCAAGTACCATTCGGTAAAGTAATTGAAAGGTATAATATTTATGGCGTATATCCATTTACTACAAGCCATGTCATCATACCAACGGCCGAAATAAAATGGCGGCGATTTCATTACTTGGAATTTACGTGATATATTTGTTCTATACCCTTCGACCATGTAAGTTCCAAGCCAGTACTTGAAATCGTCTATATAAGAAATCGAACTATTAAAGCACACTTATTTCGCTTTCAGATAATATTTTATATTTTACGATGTTTGGGGAAAATATCCCAGTTAGGATTGTCAACTGGTACCTAACCGTCACAGCTCATTCTTGTTCTGGTTCACGGTAGTTTCATAGTATTTTTTACCTTTTTGCAAAAATTTCTCTTTAATTTCTTCAATTCTAGAATCGTCAGCTGGTTTCCCGTCGGTGAAAAAATATATCTTGCAACCAGAATTCTTCGCTGGAATCCGATCAATGGCCAACTATCAAATTTAAAATCATTTATTAACGATGAATTAGATAGAGAATCCCTGCTCTAAGTCGAAATAACTAATCGTAAATATCCAACCGAACTTATTGAAATGATTTGCCGTTACTTACAGATATTCCTTCGAAAGCCAACCTAGTACAGTCGTTGCTTGTCGTGGTATCCATAGAACGAACAGAGTCAATCACTAGCTGGGTGTTAAGGGTTAGTTCAACCAAAGTACGTGCGTCTGAAAAAAGAGTCGGTATGATTTTTACAGGGATAAGAAGGGGGAAGCGGTTGACAATTTTATATTACAAGACCTAAAGTTCCAAGATTTTTGCCAAGACATTTACTATTCACCTGAAAGAATGATACGTTAATTAATTCATAGTAATCAACTTATATTTATAATTGAATATCTAAAAAGTACAATATGCATATATAAGTAATTGAATATTTGAATGAGTATGAAATTTTTTAAAACATGCATCAATGAATACATGAGAAGTTCAGCAGTTGTTCTATTGGCGAAGTGAGACAAGTTTTCTCGATGACAACTCGCTAAGACGGATGTCAGATAATAGGTTGATTAAGTCTAAAGCTACTTTTGTAATCACTATTTTATATGAGAGTCCGTACTTTGGTCATTAAACCATGTAACTGTCCAGCCACCGCTGGGAGATATTCCGCACGAGTCATCGTTCCCAAATACGCATTCGGTGATCCAGTCGGTAACTGCTTGATGTGAGTTTTGAGTTGAAACCGTCATGTCAATCACAATGCCTATATACGTTGGTTCTCTTTTTATTTCTGAAATTTAAATTTTTATATTAATTAATCAATGTAGTGAAACAAATTTGATTCCGAAGTTTTTATTTCTTATAATGAACATTCACACTACATCAACTAAAATAAGTTTCTGCTCGCAATATGTACGTTGGATTGTAATTTGTCTATCTTTGACTCCATAGAAAGTATTTTAACTTACTTGCAGCGAAACTACAGCACAAGGAAAGTGTTAATATGAAATAAGAATTCATCAACATCTTGAAGATACAGAGACAAGGCAAGATTTTATAGTGTCGATGTTAGAGTACAGTATGCTGAAACATAGAGAAGTAAACTTGTAAATTTCTATAAAATAATGCCCCTCAATAAGAAGCATCATGTGGCATACTATACAATATAAGTGTTATATTTCAGTACAAGCCTAGACTATTATTACAAACATACATCGCTAACTATTAACACTTCTTACAATGAGGCATATTTTTTCTCATGAAACTATATAAAAGCATAGTTTTTAATTTCCACCGAGGGATAACGTTGGGTCTCTGCAGCATATTGATTGAGTTATTTAAGGATCCCTTGGTGATATCTGAAAATGGACGATTCTTTCAATCTGAATATATTGAACTGTACTGAAGTATAGTATAGAATATTTACTATAGCTCTCTACATAGCTAGTATTCACCTATGCCCTCCGATGACAGGTTCTCTCTGTCTGAATCTGACTACCACCTTTTATATTGAAAGACTGTGTTTTCAGATAACGATTTGGCACTGACGTAATCCAAAATCTATTTTTTTCTATAAATGGCTTTCCATACGTCAAAGTGGGGCTTGCCTATTTTATTGTGTTTATCGGAACAAAATTTACCGATATCTCGATGAAAGATCGATTAAGCAAGCAAAATTATGTATATTTTCAGACAACGATTACTTGAAATGTTTGCTCTTGTATTTACCATTAATCCCTGCATTGTTTACACATATAATAATCCTCGTGTTACAAATTCGAAAACGCGTGTTAAACTGGGTCGTATCTTTGGTTGCGTCCGGTGATGAAATGAAATTAACTAAATAATATTGATAAGATTATTATCTCCGAATAGTATCTCGTGACGCTCTGTATTCCTGTCATTCAAATTATGCTGCAAATAGCGTGGCATTCATGACGCTTACAGATAAAATATGTGTACTCTGTCGATAATAAACATATCATTAACAGAAGAATACAAGCGAGATTACTTGTATGTTAATATGTTATTGTAGTAAAATACAATTTAGTGATTTCTTGACAATGAATATGCTATGCAGGACAATCTATGCATGATTTACTGATAATTCCATATTCTAGCCAAAGATCTTCCTTATAATACAATGGCTACGTGCTTTTAAAGGAAATATGTACAAAAATACACAAATACACTGTTTCGGACCTAGAAACTATGTTAACAGCAAAAAAGGATTCACAGACATTGTTTGCATGGCGTATACTTATTGTGGCCAAGTGCATCTGTTTTAAGTTGAATTTGACCTATCTTGTCAGTTGTTCACAGTGTAGGACAGATACACACTTGTGTTTCAGACCATATTTCTCCTGTCTGATGGTAATAAATTAAGGACATTACCGAATTCACCATAGTATTAGTCACGCTAGTATTATTTAGTTTACCGTTACTCATTGGCAAAGCAGTACACAAACCAATACCGAGAACAGATAGGCATTTAAAGCAAGACAAACGTTCCTTTTCATTAAATACTGTACGTAATACCGATAAAACTGGGTAACCAGAATTACAGTACTTAGAAATGTTTGCTTATTCATTAGTCATGATTTTATGGTTAATAGAGTTACCATAATGAAAAGGTATTGAAACTTTTTGGCTACGACAGACCAACTTGTTTGAAAAAATATGTTTGCGAGCAAAGCCAGAGGTCGTCAAACAAGTGGAGAATATTTATGTAGATAGGCCTGGGTAAATAATAAGAAAAATAGGAGTCATTTGACATCTAATTCGGTAACACATAATCCACACTCCACTCCGCCTTGAAAGCGCGAAATCCCGAATCCAACGTCGGCAGATGGAGTAAAGAGCTAACAAACTGTTAATAAAACAGACCAATGCTTACATTGAGGTCCAATGCTTACTACAGGTCCTTCGTTTTTCTGTCATTGCACCTAATCAATTTCGCAACTAAAAGTGCTATTATAAAACAGTTTCATATTCCATATTCTCAATTATGGTGCCATCTATATTTAGTTTTTACACCATTTCTATACCAGGGTGGGTAGACTTAACCAGAATTGGGACAATTTTTTTCCTCAAGAGTTCTATTATTCATACTCCATAATCTTTGAGGTAATAATTATTGATATAATATATGATTATAACCAAAGCACACTGAAGTAATTTTTCTATAGATCACAAACCGCTATACCTGAACCAACGATTTTGCAGTAGTGGCACACAATTGAAAAAATGAGTTTGGATTGTCAGTGCTCATACAAAACTAAATTTGCATACTCAGAGAAGGTATGTAATGGAATGCCTAAACAGCCCCGTTTGGATCACAAGAATACAGCAGTCCTGCAGTTGGACTACACTGATCTATACTATATTGCTCCAATCCAACTGTAAACCAAACTTATCGTACTGTCAATTCAACAAAGAAATGATGCATTCAACGTTGTATTCCGGATATAAATAAGATACTAATAAAAAAAATACTACTTCCAGAACACATCTATTATCATAACTAATTTTAATGGTGCTTTTTCTTAACATATCTGAGTCCACAATACAAACAGCTTTCTGGTTTTCCTTTGTCCAAATTGATATAAACGCGGGGATGACCGAGAGCAGCAGGACCGTTAGGACCGTCCCTACCCTCACAGTAAGCAACCCTGCCGTCCACTTGTATCGGTGGCACTTCATCAACCATTTCCACAGCCCAATTGGGATTCACCATTTTTGTTCTTTGCTGAAACCTGTTTCTCCGCCAATCATTTTCATCAAAACATTGTCCCGTGTGGGTGACCTCCTCTGTCATTGTGGCCAATGTGTCCCCCTTAACAAATATTACAAATTAGGGGAATTTATAAGATTAAAAAATACCTATGGGTTACGATAAAATTGATAATGATATTAGTAAATGACATAGGTGAATAAGTGTGGTCCGTCAGGAAACTCTAACGTTGCTTTAAGTCAGCTCATGGGCTGAATGATGGTAATAACAATCTTCATATCATTCTGATATTATTTGAAAGCACACCACATATATTAAGGCTAATCGAATTATTTGTAATTCATCCACTCCGATATATTATAATTGATTATTATGTAGCATGGGAATGAATCAAAGTACATGTCCTATACACGTGTAACAACAACCCATTTTCACACTGACTATGTAGCAATAAGCACCGGTCCTATCATTAGCAGAAAATGTTCAACTACAGTTGGGTTTCGGCCTCAAATTGGCTTTCTATGATAAACTACTAAATTCCAGATGAAGTCTAAATAGTTATGCAGATATGAAGTCAGACTGCGTAGGTACATGAATGGCCAGAAAGGGCATGGAACAGTTACAGTTACAGTTACCAATAATATATGTAGTTCACCTCAATTATTCCTTGCACCTTGTTTTCTCGTTACTCGCCCAGCAAAATCTTAACTCAATACCTACAACATTATATCACTGTCTATGTAAATCATGCATTTCCTGCTTCCATGTACCCTTTCCAGATAAGTTTGAGTAGACCGCCTCTGCCTCAACAGCCGAGTCTAGCTCACCCTAATCAAACGTAACAGGGTTTTTGGAGGCACGCACACACTTTTTAACTTGTACCGTGGCATAGGAAGTCATTAAATGTAATGTAAGAAATCAAAGCATCCAATGTAGGAAATAAAGAGTTACCTGGACACGTTTAAACTTGCCATCTACGACCACGAACTTTCCTGTGCTTGTGCTTTTGATAACCGAAGATTCTACGTTCGAAGAGAATGTCCTTGATGCACAGCGTAGGGCAAAAAATGCACGATTGGAGATCATTCTGTTTTTTCTAAACCCACTAAGTATATAGTTAAGACGCCTAAAGTAATTGATTAAATAGGACTTGGTGCAGATTTTCTCGGACCTGGGACCTGTGGTACGTGAGCTGCCGGTTTATTGAAGTTAGAATGGATCGATCCCGGGTTACTGATCTACAAACGCTTATAAATGAACTTTTAATAAACCAATCATGCTGAAATTTGCGCATATGAGACGTAATATATAAACAAACATTTCCTGAAAAAATGGAATCGATTGATTCAGGTTAACCCCGAAAAAATCTATTTCGAAACTAGAATACCTATTTCGGTTCGGCCGTATCGATTGACCCCGCGTTGAACAACCCTTAATAACTCGCGGACCAATTGCCTTTCCACTATATATGACACACCAATGAATGAATTTCATACCGAATCTATACATATAAGCCTCATATGCACAACAAACTAACGGGAGCCGATTGGATCATGAGAAGTTAATTCATAAGCGTTGATTGTACTTTGCCATCTAGCGGTTGGAAGTTTTTACATCACTATACGGTTATAAATAATCCAACAGTGACATCTAGCGGTGTGAATTTTTTACTTCTCCTTAAGTAAAAACTTCCAACCGCTAGATGGCAAAGTACAATCAAAGTTTAAAAATGAACTTGTAATGACTCAATCTTGCTAAAATTAGCTCATATGAGACGTAATACATAAACAAACGTTCCCTGAAAAAATCGGGTCGATTGATTTAGGTTAACCCCGTAAAAATCTATTTTGAAACTCGATTATTTTACCTATTTCGGGTCGGTCGTAACGATTGCCGTCCCACTATATAGGACACGCCAATGAATGCAGAATTTCATAGCGAATATAAGTCTCATATTCACAGCAAACTAACGGGTGCCATTATGATCTTTTTAAGCTAAGGTCAAGTAACTAGGTTTAGGAACTAACACTGCCTTTTTAGCGTGATTGGTTCATATATAAGCGTTTATAGATCAGTAACCCGGGACCGATCAATTCTAACTCCAATAAACCGGCGGCTCACGTGTACCCCAGGTCTCTTTGATACGTTTTTGGTAAATAAAACATGTACCAATTGTACACTTTAGCCACCGTGATTTTTTCTTATGTTATTACCTGTAGGTACCCGATAGCACCTGCCAAAGTGCCAAAACTACTTATCTTTTGCTAAAGTGCTCTTGCATAGAAAATCCGGCAACGATTAACAATTTACATTTTATGCGCACACGTTTCGCTTATCTTAATGTGTGCCAGTCCCGAAAAGTTCCGATAATTCTAGGGTTTACATTACTGTATCGTCAATCTGCTTCTATTAGTTTTAATTACCAAAGTAATGTGTTCAAATAACTTTTTTTTATTGAAATATGTCCCAACTTCTGACAGCAAATAATAATAGAATTGGCAGTGGTATTAAAAAAAATCAAAAGAGGGTTTGCTTAATAAAATGGGCGAAATAAGCAAGTACAAGAATTGGCAGTCAAATTTTACACATAAAAGCATCAATAAAAAAATTCACATAAATAAAACCGAACCCAACCTAATTCAACTAGCAACTCGCATGAAAATAAATTAAAAATAACAAACTCATTTAGGAATACCTTGATTCAAAACAGAAGTAAGAAGTGTTTTGTCTTGCATTGCAAATTCCACATCTTTTTCCTGGAGACTTAGTGCCACCTAAAAGGTGATGTGAAAAAGGTAATTCTTTGAAACAGACACGTTATGTGAATTTACCAGTGATGGAGTGCCTAGAGTGTTTAATTATATTGGGTTGGTGATGATAAAGTTCAATACCAGTAGTCATTACTGGAAGCAGCTATCATATTACCGGATCATTTTTTATTAATGATTATACAATGGTGTGAGCTGTCAGCAATTTTGGGAATATTAAAAATTTTCATTCTATTCATTCAGCATTACGAAATGGTATGAAGTGTATATGTAATAAATACCTTCATGAGTCGAACTTGTTTGTTGGATTTGGTGCTGATAATTCCCCTCGTTCCAATCAGATGCAAAATCGATGTGAATTCAGATTGCCCGACTGCCGTCACTTGTCTACTCTTGCATATCTTTGTGTAAGCCTCATGCAACTAGAATAGAAAACCATAGTTCACAAAAAGGCCGAAACAAAATTGAATTCTGAGATCCCTCAAATAAGACTTTTAAGATCATTTGTAATACACAACATACTTTTCCAAGTGTTACTTCTTTGGTTTTCACACTGCGAGTTAGCAAGATCAAAGTGCATACTACAAGTTTCTGTTGCAACGGAAAAGAATCATCTTCATCTTTATTTTCTCCACTCGTCGCTGAGGCCTTCGAAAACGTGGAGTCATAAACTCCAGAAATAACGCTGGCAATCTGAGGTAGTCCCACTTTCTTGCAAGAAATGGCAACATTTCCTACAAAGAAATGAAAGTTCGCATTAAAGACTACGATCAACCAAATACCATATTTCTGTTTCCTATATATACCGTTATCTTTCGAAGGTGATAACAAACTTTGGGAGATAGCACTTGTCTCTACCATCTCGACAGCACGTCGGCAAACGTCCAGAGCCTTTCTAGCATCCCCTGCGACTGCGGCAACCTTTCTTGCACAGAATTGAACAGCCATGGAGTCGATGACACGTAAGTCACTAGTACTTTCAGAAACCTACAAGAATTCACTTCGTTCGCATTTATTCGTATTTGTGAACATATTACAACAAATATGATTATGATAAGTACCTTATTTATTCTTTCTTCCAGTATATTTACTAGCTGGTCCTTTGTATATGGTCTGAAGTTTAAGAGCTGTGGTTTGCAGTTAGATCGCAATTGCAAACTGAAGAGAAAAAAGTTGCTTATACGACTGTGTCTTGAAAAATTAATATTCAAGGAAAATGCACAAAGCTTTAGACTCCAAAAAAAACTATACCGTGGTAGTATTCTGTCAGTCAAATCCAAGGCATTTGCTACTCCAACCAAAACCAAACGTGAATTTTCTAGCGATGGCCATTCAAATATGGTGTAGAGAACTTCCTGATATTTACTGTCGAGTTGGTCCATTTCATCAAGGAACAGAATCCTGAATAGCAATACAGTCAATAATAGAATTTATTTCTCAGCTAATCAGTGCTCAATAGAAATTGTCATCATCTAGTTTTATTATCAAGTCATATTTCAGAAATTATAAACTAGTTAAGACAGAAATATTTTTACCAGGTTACCACAAAGCCACAATGTGCGACCACATATATACATACTCATAGATCAGGCGCATTTTTTTAAACTAATGTTTTCAGTAAATTAGGATATTTTAATCTTTACTTTCAGAAACAAAGATTGGGATAAACTGTAAGCTTCGTAGTAATTCTTTTTGAAAACTTGAACAGCATAGTACGCATGTGACAAAAACTGGGTTTAATATGAATATATGGGAATACACAGTGCCATATATACTTACACAGATGGCCCCTCTGAAGTCAAACTCTTCTCTAAAAACTTGATAGCGGACCTTGCTGTCTTGCTCCTTGATCCAAGCTCCGAAGCAATCTTTGTATAAATGCTTGTTGCATTACGCATGGACATGCAATTGATCGAGATTATCTGGGAACTTCCTGAAGACTGCTTAGTGACCTTTTCAATGAAGTAAAAATTTGGGGTCAATTATTCACTCATGTGGTCTCACTTTATTTCAATCAATTGTCAAACTGATATATCAATATAGCTTGTTGGAAATATCATGAACAATTAAACTTCGTTTCCATGACACAAATTCAAGCATTCAGGCCTGCATACAGTTGTGTACTAATTCCACCATGTAAGTCACTTACATGCTACATACCTTGTCATTAGAAAGGACTTTCATTAGACATGCACTCTTCCCTGTACCAGGTGCACCGGAGATATATAAACTACCGGAGTCTCCATTCCTGACACGCCTACGAATGAATTTTGAAATCTGTTCGATTTCTTCATCTCTTCCAACGAGAGTGTCGGGCACAGAAGAATGCAATGCGTGCTTAGTCTGTTGGTACATGGCACCTGCAAATATATTAAGATAATCTTTACTACGAGCAATGAATTAATAAAATTCAAAAGAAATTGTCTCATGTGCCCATACCTTCCTGTTTATGGAACTGTAAATTTCTCTTTGTTCTTGGAGTAGGATTAGATATCAGTTGGCTTAAATCATCATTTTTTATAATTTCGACTTCAGGAGAAGATAGTTCTGGTCGTGGCAAACTAGACTTTGGACTTGACACCCTTTTTGGTGAAAGTAACAAACTACGACGGACGCTTGAAATGTCAGGATTCTCTCTGCGTTTTTTGTTTGGCGATGGAGTCGATGCATCTGGATCAACATTTTCCTTATTTTCATTCTCAACCTCATTTCGTTCCTCGTCATCAAACAGTTTTTGTGCCCTGAAGATGATTAAGAATATGTTAATATAATAGAATAAAGTACAATACAAGTTTTTGCTATGAGAATCTTTCATCAAGATTACTGCCTTACTTTCTTGATGATCTCGTCATTCTTTTCGTGACAATAGGTTTTGAAGGAGTTTCGTCTTCTCGATTGTGCTCACTCTCGGTTTCAGATAAGTTCTGCTTAGTTTTTCGACTCTTAGAAATTTTTTCCGCAGAAATGTTTCCCATTTTACAAGTGCTAGTGTTTTCTGGCAGAGATATACGTGATAACTTAATCTTCATTATTTTTGCTCTTTTGGCATCCAGCATTTCCTCATTTTTCATGTCACCTTTTGGAGAATTCAATGACAGAGCACGGATGGGTGAGAGAATAGTTCTTACGGGAGACATCATGATATCGGTTGCTGCGCGGGACATTGCTTTGGTCTTCGTTGGAGTTTTATCACATTTAGAATAGGTTTTGCTTTCAAAAGTCTCTTGATGTTTTTTCTCAGGAGAAGGTTGGGGTGAGAGTTTGAAAATTGCATTCAAAAGATCATCACTGGTCATGCTATCATTTAGTTCATTTGTTCCTACAACAGTACATTCAAGATAATCAATGAAAGGCTAATTTCCTAAAAATTTCCATTTACTAATTCGTTTGGTAATTAATTTTTTTTAACTTTTTTTTATATAATTCGATGCAGTTTATTAACAAACTTTATCCTTAAAATTCACAATTACAAACTAACTACTTACCGAATCGCTTTCGTGGCGATCGTGGCAGAGCCATAATGGAACGTACGCAGGAATTCCGCATTTTTAAAGGATTTGAACTAGCCATGGTTCGTTCATTTGGGTTTAATTTTGCGTCAGGAGACTTCACTTGATTAAGTTTGTTTGAATTAGTTAGTGGTCTTGGCTTTCGGCAAGGAAACGGTAACACGGTTTGTGATGACATGTTGAACGTCTGAGAATACTTAATAATTAATACAAAATGTTGATTTCGAAATTAAAACTAATTGAAAACTGGAACAAAAGTCACAATCCTTTGTTAATCACCTCGTACAATCTGAGTAACACTAATTTCGTTGTCAATTACAGCTCAATCAGATGTAACCTTTCAAGGTCGAAACTCTTAACTAACTGACGGGTCCAAGCAACTGAATAGTTAGCAAGCTATCCGCGCTTTTAACTTGCTTCCCGCTGACTTTTCATTTAGAGTATTTTTTCCCGCCGCCACTAGAGTGCATCCGCTTAAAATTAAGCGCCATCTGTTCGGTGGCGCAATTAACGGCTTTTCATATGAAATACACGGATATGTCGTGGTAAATTAAACAACGGAACTTTGGACATTTATTGCAAGTCATTAACAGTCATGAAGTGTGTTCTGATTTGATCTGTGTTTATTAGATACTGTAGCATTCCAAAGTGGACTCATGTCTACGAATTATGGCACTTGTTTTACATGTACCAAATGTAATTCTTCGAATGCATAACTACCAGTTAATGAAATGTTAGAACACGAAACTCTACCACATGTCGGTATTTATAGAACTAAGACTATAGTACCCCCAAACACGGGTATTCAAAAATATACCTATATAAATATACATGTACATTTACACTAGTGTGGATGGCGTGTCGAATAATTGCAAACTAATTCAAATAGAGATGGAGTATCCGCACCGTAATGAGCAATTCCATCTTGATATCAAACACTTTTCACTACCCGTTTGTCCATTTCCGTTGGCCTCATTCTCTGTAAACATCCTCAGAAACTTGCACTCCGAAGAATCAGATCGATAAGTAGGCTAGGGAAGGGAAGTACTTCATTTCTATTACAAACGTATTCCATATTGGTGCTACTGGCTCCCGTTTCTTCTGAAAAAATAACTCATTACATTCGGTTTGGAGATGGGAACAAAAAATAAATTCGTCTTCATAAGTATACGAGAACGATGCGCGACACTAAACCTCGATTTAAGAGGCGATGCGACACCAGAGCTCAACTTTCGTAGTTAACATATTGTGTTAATATTGGTATGGGCCAAGGTAAAGTTACTGTGCATAATCGTGCAGTATAGACTTCTCGAGTATCTCTTCTCGAAATAAGTGCGATTGAAACATTACACTGGAACCGGGTGTAGGGAAATAGCTACATCAATGATATCTCTGTATACACACCACACAGTACTAATAAATAGAATATGCAGTTTGTTGTTCTTTCACATATCACAACATCGGCATGACAGCAATCAAGTTTAATAAATAAAATGATAAAGCTGTAACTTCATGCTGTAACTTCATGTCACTTCTGTAACTTCATGCAAAACAATGGAACTGCAACTTGTACATCTTGACTTATTTCCCAAGTTAGCATAACATATAAACTAGCAAAGTAGAAGAAACGAAGGTGTCATGAACAATAGATGGAAAAAATATATATTTTTGTTTTCATTTTGCCTGTAATTTGAATTCTATATTATACAGTCCTATTTATGTTAAGCATTCTTCATTGCAATACTTCACAGATGTAACATTCATGAACTTATATTCAGTTATACTGCTAACTCATATGTTGTATTACTGGTGCTAACTCACTCTACATCATCATTCAAAAAACTTAGTTTGGTATTAAGTTGAACATTTGATATCAGTATGTAACATTACCCGTGCCATGTGTCTTGAGTTAAATACAAAAACACTTGCGTTACCGAAATTATTTTTATAGCTCTTAGAATGACAGATTGAGATTTACTACTGCTCGTAGGCCTGCATGTCTTTGCTAGTGTTTATAATGATGACTGATTATGAAATAAATAGAAATCAAACTTTGTAATTGCATGCACTTTAATTAAGCAGCCCTGTTAATAAAAATATCAAGCCTTACTCAGCACACAGTCGTCTATAAAAGTATAGATATCCTAGACTTTTAGGGGGATCTTCAGACTCCGCCACCTTCTCATCATTGAAGATCACCCATTTTTTGTCCTTTTTTATGTGACACACATAATGACCGCACATCGTTGATGTCCCCATGTGACTGATAAAAGCAAAGAGTTCGTATTTGCCTACACCATCTCTTATGCCAGCGCTTTCAACATTCTCTGTGTCCATGGCGGCCGAGGCACCAGTCTGTTCAGAACCTGCCGCATCTCCCACCGCTCCCGCGGCAGCAGTGTCAAGCTCATCAATGTGACTGAATATCCAGTCTGCAGCTCTCTCCAAATTATTGTCTGTGGCTTTCAAAGCCTTGATGGCTTGCTCTCTGTTGAATCCCATAGCTAGTATCATCGCAATGCTGTCCTCTGAGACAGCGGCGTTATTAGTCACTGCAGCAGCAGCTCCTCCGGGCTGGGACGATTGATTGGTCGGAAGAGGATCCGCAAAATCAGGGTCAGATATGTGTTCCATTAGCCAAGTCATGGCGACGTCAGCACCACAATTTTCGGTGTAAAACACAGCCTTGCGGCACGACTCCAAAGGGAAGCCGGTTTCGACCAGCTGGAGAACTGTAGTCTCATCTATGTTTCTCTGCTGTTGGACCGTTTCTGTCGCAGAAGCTTCCTTGGGAGGTTCGAGGTCCGGGAGCAATTCTTCATTTTCTTGCAGTCCCTGCGCTCTGTACTCTTCCAGACTCAAAACATCCGGCATGTCAATGCTCACATCTAACTTTTTTGGAACCCAGTCGTCTCCGATCGCGAATTTTCGCAGCTGAATTATGAGGCAGTCTGGGAAGCTTTTGAATCGCATCCTGGTCTTTACCGTTGACTTTTCTTGAAGTGCAGGGCTCCAGAAATCATCTATGGTGACATCTCGCAATAGATTGTCCAGGCAGGATGTAAACGGGATCTTTGCTCTGACGACATCTCCGACGATAACCGTTTTATTTGACTTGGAGGCTTCTCTTCGAGCGTTGTACTCCTGTACCTCTTCCAGATTGGTAGCATCGGAATAGCGAATGGGCAGTCCAACCATGAGCTCTGTTCTGTCACTGTACTTGACCTTTTTGCTTTGTATGCATTCCAGCCTGTCTTCTATTTTGAATTTGAAACAGTTTATAGGATTTTCCCCTAGTTGTCGGCTGTTCCGCTCCATAAGGTTCAATACGAACAGAAGGTATTCCTGGGCGTCTTGTTGCCTGGTAGACGAAAATTCGGCATGGTTCCTACCAATAAGCCTACGGATCGAGGCTGGAGTGATGCCGTTAACCTTATTGAAATGACTGCTGTTTTCCTTTGGAGGACAAGGAGAGTAATCTCCGCTATTTAGTCCCAATGCCAGTTTAGACATCTGAGTGTTAAAGTCGCTCGTCGGGTTTTTGATGTTGGCCCGAAAGAGCTCGTTTGACTTATGAGTGTATATTTCTGAAACTACTGGTATGCTCAACAAAACTTGCATGGTTGAATTTAAGTAACATGTGTTACCCATGTTTTTCATCCCTGTGAGTCCTCTTCCATACCTGGGGGCTAGTTGTTTGCCCGATTCCTGAATGAGGTCCCATTCGTTGCCAAACTTTTTGTTGAGGTCAATTTCCAACTCGGTCATGGTCTTGTCAGTCTTTTCCATATTCATCATGTTGATACCAAAATGAGCCAAATGGGTTGCTAACTTGGGGTCTTCTACCATATCGTCCTCATCGTAGGAGTACACGTCGGCGCCAGTGGCTGTTATGGTACCTAGCTTCACCACAAGGGGATAGTGGGTTTCTTTGAAGTGTTCTAAAGCATGCTGGTTCCCTCCAGACCCATCGAAGTACCGTCTTCCACATAAAATGGTGCCATCAGTGATGTTAGCCCACAAGTTTTCGGTGAGATCGCAACGGGAACACTTCCATCCGGAAGGTGGGATGCGGATTCCGTTATCAAGTTGCATGAGGGCATCTGCATGTTTGGAAATCGGGCGAATTTCTCCGTCCCAAACCAACAATTCTTCTTTTTTGGAAGCCGATTCTGTACTAAGAACAGCTTGAACGCTCATCAATAAAATTGCAGGGATATCTTCAATTTTGTCCAGCGATATTTCCATGAAATCTGGGAGAATGACTAAAGAATTCTTATCTTCGTATTCTTGCTTTGGTTCATCTTCCGGTTGAAACCCTCCTTCAACACCGATCGCAAGCCTGGATGGCTGTTCACTCTCAGTGACCCGGACTTTGCTAGAAGGCGGGCCGTCGATCGGGATCTTTCGGAGAATAAGAAACACAGAGTTGCCTGTCAATTCATGGTACTTTGTGACATGCTTTTGCCCAAAGGATAAGAAGCTGTTCAAGCATACATATAGACCTCCTTCGGAGTAGGGACTGTCAAAAGACAAACAGCATTCGTCTTTGTATACCCTGTCTTCTGCTTTTGGCACACGTATGCTTGGTAAGTATGGAACCAAGATTTCTCCGATGTCCTCCATGATAACACAGATAAGTATTTTTTATTCTAGGAACTATAAATAACACACAAAAGTAAATATCTATTCCAACAGCTACGATTTAATTATTACAACCCAATAATTAAAGACTGGTTAGTGTATAGCTCGGGCGTCTCCAAACCCCACCCGGCTCATTTGGAGATTTTCTAAATGAGCTTTCTAATAAGTGATCTGTGAAACTACCAATCACTCTTCAGCTACTATATACAAAAACAAGAGCAAAATAGTTCATACGAACGGCACAAAAATGATATAATTACAACCTAATCTGTTCTATAATACCCAAATAATTGAATTAATCACCGGTTTTTAAACTATATACTGTATGTATAAAGTGGTCATGGTGAGATGCAAGCATGCATCCCCACTATTGAGTGACTGAAATCCTCCAGCTGGCGCCAGTAAGCTGTACAAGTTTTCAAATCTTTCAATTATTTCCACTTATTTATAAAAAGTCTTTACGATCTGATTCGAACAAGCGGGATTTAAATAAAAAAACGGGATTGTAACTCAACTAGGCTTTCCTTTATCTGTCTAACTACAAATATTTCATTTGCTGTTCACCTAACAGTAATAACTTAACGAACCCCAAACTATTGCATGGTGGAATGTAATCCGGTCCCCGGGAGAACGGGTTTCCGATTATGAATATGAAACAGATATCATAACCAGATTTAAGAAGGGTACTAATTTCAAGTTTATTTGTCTACTTTTACGCATAAAATGTACCATAGGGCGTAGACTAAAAAAAACCTAATATAGTTCGCATTGTGCCCTATCCTGACATCTGACCCTGCGTGGAACCACATATAAAGGAATTAAATGATTAACTTGCAAAAGTACATATATGTGTGCTTTAAAAAACATCATAGATTCAGATAGGATATCATTGGTGTTAGCTAGCTTCGAGGTAGGACAATTATAGATGCGATTTTAATTAAAGCTTGTGGTGCCTTTTTTTGCACCATTGAAACCTAGTTTCTGTGAGTCGGCAGTTGTGATACCACACAGGCACCTTTAATATGAGGATAAATTGTTTTGGTTTGTAGTTTCTAAACATAAAACTTAACAATGGAAAATGGAAATTCACCATTCATGGCTCAATTTACCATAAAAATTCCTAATGCAGCTAAGAACGGAGACGTAGTTGAGTTCTTTATCGAAACCATACACAAGGATCACGAAGAAGGAATTGTTGTGATTCGGGTGTTTGATGATTTCCAACTGCTGCATCATATGTTTTGCACTCTTGAAAATGGGGCACATGTTATTGTTCCACCCTTGCCCTCCAAGCCCGTCGCTTCAGCCCACGCGACCATGCGAAAGAGTAAGAAGCAACTAGGCCACAAATCTGCAGTTCTTGTTGGAGACGATTACGGAGAAGACTGCAGGATTTTTGAAAATTTCCTGATGCTGTGCAACAAGCACTCTGTTCTTGGCTTGACTGAACTTCTGAAGAATTTCCTTTGCATGAAGGAACCACCCACGAGGGTCCGGGTGAGGCGTGGAATCTTGGGTTCGATTTCGAAGGCGGTAGACGACCGCAGATACTTTAATTTCAAAGATATTGACGATGATTACCAAAATCGGAGAAAGAAAAATGAAGAGGCAGTTGTAAACATGAAGTCGGCTGCAAGCAACTATCAGAAGACGGTGGATAGAGAAAAGAGGTTGTCTTCCTCTTTTAAGGAATTGTCACATATTTTTCAATCGGATACTGTGACAGGTACCAATGATTTGAAGCTAAAAGAAATTTATACAAAGGCCATAGAAGGCTTGGATATTGTCGCTGAGGCTAGTGCCAACAATGCTGCCAAACGTCAGAGAACGTTGGCTTCCGCCCTGCACCTTTACGCCAAGTATGAGGATTCAAAAAAGTCCACATTGCAAAAGAGAACACAGAAGCTTATTGAATTGGACAGCGCCAAACGTGCATTCGAAACTGCCAATCCACCCAAAAAAGACCAAGCTGACCAGGATTTGAAACAGGCCGATAAGGCAGTAACAGATATATCTCATCTTATCAAGCAAGAAATGGAGGTGTATCACAGGGAAAGGCTCTTGGCCATGCAGAAAGCCATGATCCAATTTGCAGAAGCTGAAATTAAAAATGCGAGGGACACTTATGCATTGCTTGCGAAGACAGTGTTGTCTTTGCAACAGCTTGAAATTTGATGATAATAATTTGGAAATGGTAAAAGCACATAGCAATTTATGCATATCGAAACATTCCAGGTGCAACATTTTACCCCCCCCGATTATGAATGAAATATTCAATCAGTTGTATAACACATTGATTTTGTGTTTTTCATGTAGGTAATATATTAGTATTCCTGTCACATGGTATTTATCATCATCATATTTATAATCAAGATAAATGCAGTGCCATCTGTATGTGATTGCAGTTGTAAATCATTATTAAAGTACCACATATAATCTGCTCCATATGACTATAGAATTTGAACCTTGACAACATAACCATACAAGAGCAAATTTTGAAACTTAGCTTACTTATATTCCTTCTTTTTAACTGGATTTTAACGACCCAGCACATGAAACATGTCAAGAAGTATTTAATCATTACCTGTTGCAATAAAGGCTCTAGCTGGTCAATTGAGATGTATTTGAATTTTGAATGTATGTGTATGAAATCCATTTTAATAGGTAGTAAGACATATATATTTAATGTGTTTAAATTAAATCATGGTTAAAAATGTTTTTACTACCAGCATATGTATTTGATCACATAAAACCAATCACTTCTATTATTGTACCATACATTCAATTCATCGGAATATCCTGGAATCGTAAATTCCATATTGTACATCTCTATGCATGTAATCAACCAAAAAGTTTGAAGAATCAACATTATTACTAATATTCCTTTTCAAATAGTGCACTTCAGAGACCAGAGTTTTATTTTCTGGCGGTCATGACTAATTATTGCAATGCAGATCATATTTGCCATTTTATATACATTCGTTCACATAAAAGATTTCTCTCCATAATACTTTTATCACCGTGCTATTATCAATATTATTGTTATTATATTAATCTAATTATTATTAAGTGCAATATCCTTGATCATGTAATGAATTTATAGTTATTATATTGTGCGTATCATTTCTTTACAATTTTCGCCAATTTTATGCTCATGAAAATAGTACTATATAGCCGAATATCCTCCTATAACTCAGTCATTTAGTGATTATGATTTTGAACTATTGATTATCATCATGAATAATTGTGTATAAGACGAGGTAAATTTGAGACAAAAACTCAAGTAAATGAGATCAAAAAACTAACCAAGATAATTTGCGACCCATTAGTGTTTGTCCAGGGGTGGTCAGACTTGCTCAACCTAGAGTCTGTAGAGATGCTAAATAACTTTACAATGCCGTCAAGTAGAGTCCAATACAATATTATTATTTCTGATATTATTCTTTGTATTGCATTTTAGGACATACAATATGTCTTTGAGATTCTGAAAATAGGAATTATGGTGTCTGTGATACTCTCCTACTATATCTTTCAATGGAATCTTTCATTTTTGCTGTGAATTCCTTTTACCCCAAAGAGTTCAAGTATCTTTGTTCATATATCTGGATTTTCATGACTGAAATTCAAGTAAAATTGCAGACTGATTTTCGCTTGATTTTGATGTCTAGTGTTAGACTTGAATTTACTGTAATGTGTGACAAAACATTCATGTCTTATAGCTCAAATTTCTTGTGATTTATTTAGATTTCCTATTATCATAATATAAAGATGACGATATGATATAAAGAACCGAGTGTGCAAGTGTGACTATCAATATCGCAGTCTTAAAATGGCTTTACAAGAATGGGTGGAAGACAAGCTCCATGAAATGCTGGGTATGAGTGAGAAGCACATCGCCCAGTATTTTATCGGGCTGTGCCGTAAGAGCACCTCCCTTGAAGACTTCATCGGTAGCATAAAGAAAACCGGAACTGTTGACCTGACAGAAGACTTTGTTGCCTTTGCCACTGAACTGTACAACAAGATTCCGCATAAACAAGTCATGGTTAAACCAGAGAGAATAAAAGAAGAAAAAATAGTGGCCAATCAAAAAAGGAATTTGAGTTATAAACTCGTGTCATCTGACGAAGAAGAAATGGTTCCCATTCAAACATCGGCTACGAGTAGAAAACAAAATAGATCGAAAGGGGGTAGAAACATTCGCAGTCGAAAACAGTCGTCTTCCTCCGAGAGCGAAGACGAACAGAAAGATGCTGGAAAAGGTAAAGACAGCTCGTCTTCTGATGAATGGGAAAGGGAGGAAAAGCAGAGAAAGTGCGACCTGGAGGAAAGAGACAAGTTTGCCGAAAGGATGCGCGAGAAAGACAAAAATAAGACACGCAAGGTGGTGGAAAACACTGAAAAGAAAGCCTACAAGGAAGCAAAAAAGAGGCTCGAGATTGAAGACCAGAACGTCTCGAAGGTGATTCCGGAACTGCGAAAGAAATCGAGAAGAGAATACCTCAAAAAGAGAGAAGAAGACAAACTGCTAGAACTTGAGGGTGACATTTATGATGAAGAGAATTTTTTTGCTGGGGAGGATTTAACTGAAAAAGAAGTAAGAGAGTTGGAGTTCAAAAAACAAGTGAGAGACATCGCAAAGAATTACAAGGATATCGCAAAAGCTGAAAAAAGTGGAAGGTACTACATCCCCGAGGAGAAAAATAGAAAAGACATCCCGGATGAGTATGATGAGACAATCATGGATGACAAGGATCCTGGGAAGTTTGTGTCGGAGAATGCGAGATGGGAGGAGGCACGTATACATGCAGCTTTGACACGTTACGGGGCGAAGGATGCCAGAGATAAAAATCCGGAGAAAAAGTATGAGCTCTTGACGGAAGATGACATCATAGAATTCGTTCAAGTAGCTACCCAGAAGGGGACCATTGATGTAGAAAATAAACCTACAGATATGACGGAAGCCCAGAAAAGAAAACTCTCCTTGAAGGAGACGAGAGAAAGCCTTCCAATATACGCCTTCCGAGAGGATCTTCTCGAAGCTATTGCCGAACACCAAGTGTTGATTATCGAAGGGGAGACAGGTAGTGGAAAAACCACCCAGATTCCCCAGTACCTATATGAAAGCGGGTATTGTAAAGGGAACGTTAAAGTCGGGTGTACGCAGCCCCGCCGCGTTGCTGCCATGTCTGTTGCTGCTCGCGTGGCATCAGAAATGAACGTTAAGTTAGGATCCGAGGTGGGATATGCCATACGTTTTGAAGACTGCACAAGCGAACGAACTAGGATTAAATACATGACAGATGGTATGTTACTAAGAGAGTTTTTGACAGAACCGGATTTGAAAGGTTACAGCGTCATTATGATCGACGAGGCTCACGAACGAACCTTACATACTGACATCCTGTTTGGCCTGGTCAAAGATATTGCCAGATTTAGACCGGAGCTCAAACTTCTGATCAGCAGCGCTACCCTGGATGCTGAAAAATTTTCAGAATATTTTGACGACGCTCCGATATTCAGAATTCCGGGGCGAAGATTTCCTGTTGACATCTACTACACAAAAGCACCGGAAGCAGACTATCTGGATGCATGCGTTGTTTCTGTTTTCCAGATCCATCTTACTCAACCTCTTGGAGACATTCTAATTTTCCTCACAGGTCAAGAGGAGATCGAAACATGTCAAGAAATTTTACAAGAGCGAGCAAGACAACTCGGTTCGAGAATCAAAGAACTCCTGATATTACCCATATATGCAAACCTCCCTTCTGACATGCAATCCAAGATATTTGAACCGACTCCACCTGGGGCTCGAAAAGTCGTAATAGCAACCAATATAGCGGAAACCTCATTGACTATAGACGGCATAGTCTATGTCATAGATCCTGGTTTTTGCAAACAAAATAATTTCAATGCTCGGACCGGCATGGAGTCTCTGATTGTCGTACCCTGTTCCAAACAGTCTGCAAACCAGCGTGCTGGCCGAGCAGGCAGAGTCGGTCCAGGAAAGTGCTTTCGTCTGTATACAGCATGGGCCTATAAACATGAACTGGAAGATGCCACTGTGCCTGAGATTCAAAGGACTAATCTTGGAAATGTTGTTCTTATGTTGAAAAGCCTGGGTATCAACGACCTTATCCATTTTGATTTTATGGACCCCCCTCCACACGAAACGCTAGTCATGGCTCTCGAACAGCTTTACGCTCTTGGGGCCCTGAATCATTTAGGAGAGTTGACCAAACTCGGTCGCAGAATGGCAGAATTTCCCGTCGATCCCATGCTGTCAAAAACCTTGCTTGCATCAGAATTATACAAGTGTTCTGATGAGGTCGTGTCTATAATATCTATGTTATCTGTTAACAGTGCTATTTTCTACAGACCAAAAGATAAAATAGTTCATGCAGACAATGCACGGCAAAACTTCTGCAGGCCCGGAGGCGACCATCTAACACTACTAAACGTTTACAACCAGTGGATGGAAACAGGCCATTCGACCCAGTGGTGCTATGAAAATTTCATCCAGCACCGGTCCATGAAAAGAGCAAGAGATGTTAGAGACCAACTAGCGGGTCTTATGGAAAGAGTAGAAATCGATGCCGCGTCAAACATTAATGATACCGCCTCCATCCTGAAGGCATTCACTGCTGGATTCTTTTACCATGCGGCGAAATTGACCAAAGGAGGTTACAAGACAGTCAAGCACCAGCAAGGTGTCCACGTTCACCCTAACAGCAGCTTGTTTGAAGAACAGCCGAGGTGGCTCATATACCACGAACTCGTATTCACCACAAAAGAATTCATGAGACAGGTTATCGAAATCGAAAGCCAGTGGCTCCTGGAAGTTGCTCCACACTATTACCAAACAAAAGAAATAGAGGATTCTTCAAAGAAGAAAATGCCAAAAACTGTGGGGAAATCTAGGGATGAGTTAGGATAACGTGTAGCAATTTGTGTCGGCGTATAGCCACACATTATCCAAAGTCAACATTGCTGGAATACACCAGCAATGGAAAATGCGTGATCTGATAAAGGTAAAAATTATGATACAGACAGTTTCACTTTCGCTTGCAGCTATGGATATGTGTACAGGTGTTACGTAAAAAATAGTTGTACAATATTTAAACACACTTACAGAAAGCATATGTCTCAGAGTAGCATTCCATCTGTTATGTCAATGTGTCCTGTATTAAATTTGCTACACTAAAATAGTGTTAATCTAAGAAATATTACAGAATACAACAAGTTAACTGCTTGAGGGAACTGTAATTTAAAACTATGGTGTGTCCCTTTACTGCTGTACTTACAAACTATAACTATGATTGTTATCAATTTGAATGAGATCGTGGTAAATAAATCCTAACATTTTTGGCAATGCATACAGTTTGTAATTATTACTTCAGACTATTTATTCCCTACGATAGAGATAGAAACAAACTGTTTGAATTGGAAACATAAATTAATTCAGCAGGCTGCTCCTTACGTTAGTGACGTGAATACTGCTAATATTCCGCGTCGTGTCGAGACTACCAAAATACTATTTAACCTTCAATTACATGGAAAAATATTATTACTTATTTCAAATTCAACTTTTTTCATTTGTTTTCTCCATGTAATGATTTTTCTATAATCCTGTGTCATCACATAAAGGTACCATTCTGTGTGTGCAAGTCGTTATGGCATGGTGTACACAGAAAATACCGCTGATCCTATTATATTATAAGACTCACCCTAGATCTTCAGGTAGCTTCTTCCTCATACATTTCCGAGTGTTGTAAGGACATCGCTGGCTTTAATGTTCCTTTCGAGCCAATATTATTATCCGGGTAGGGTGTTTCTTTTTCCGTCACCAAAGTATTTCACAGAAGATCGGCTTGAAACGAAGCTTTTTTAGCAAATTTCCCAGCAGGTAAATGAGTCCTATCATTCACCTGGTTGACGGCCAACCCAGCACAAGGAATCAGCATCTAGTTGTGTTCCGTTGCTGGTTTTTACCATTATTTCTTGCTGCAGCATGTACAGTAATTATGCATATAATATTACCAACCCTTGAACCCAAATGAACTTGTCTATTGGTGTGTGTACCCCACCGACACTGCATTTCATTCTACTGTATCAGTTCATCGTTCAGCATTCCGTATTTCCTAAAAACGATTTTTCCAACCCCCCAGAGTAAACTCTTACCCAAATCTTTGCCTTTTAAAAATAGCAATGGAACCCATACAGGTCTTCTGTCCTGGAGGATCCTACCACAGGGCCCTTTAGTATTAGATACGGGGCCCACCTCAACATCCACGGTCATATACATTGTGTAAATTACCTTATAATTAGAAGCTTTTTATGAATTCATTGATAAGAAAACACAGATAAAAAGACAAGACCATCAAAAAACAGTCCAACAGTCCAATTATAGTTAAGCCTAACATAATCACTGAGGTCCAAGATAACAAGGCGAAAAAGCGACTCTGAAAACATAGGATAGGCTTTCTAGCGTTTAATTACTACAATATCAGGGTTACACTGTACTACAAAAGACTTTTGTTGAAACATTATCCTAGGTATTATTTGTTCTACACTTAAAAAATCTAATATTGTTATTGCATCATGGGTTGACGAAAGGTAGGTAAATTTCAAGGAAATGTAATGATCAGTGCAAAAAATAAGCTTTATCTACATCCACCTAGTAAATTTCAAAGTAATATAATTATCAGTGCAAAAAATAAGCCTTAAGACAGCCCAAACTAGAAGTGAAACAAAATTAGTTGTTTGGCTTATATTGTATATGTAATTCATTCATTATTCTTTATCAGATCTTAAGTGATATTATAGGCTATCAATTGTACAGCCATTCCCTGATTAATGTTCTAGTTAGGTTCCTGAAAACCATGACTACATGATACGATGTAAATAGGGGTTATATTTGATGCGTAGCATTTTTATATAAAATATACCATTTTGGTGTAAATTTATATCTATTTTTAATCGGGAGTTTCTGTACTATATTATCTAACATTTTTACACCTTAAACCGCAACTAGTGTCACTGAGGCTATGGTTTAGACTTTAGATGGTCACTGGTATGGTCAATGGTCACTGGTAATTCAAAAATTTGAACACCATACTTGCAACTTACGTACACTTAACGATGTGCCGAAGCATAAAGGTGTATAAAAGGTCTTCATTGTAACACTAACGGAAATTAATTAATATTCAATGATAAAAAAATCTATATCACGAAATCACTTCTCCAAAATGGCGGCTCATCGTTAGATTAAATTCTCTAATGCATTGCTATTTTACAAGTGAAATTACCTACCTAGAGTTACCGTAATATCAAATCTACAAATATGTGAGTCTTCAACCTGAGATAGGCTGGGTAGGCCGTGCCTACTGTCATTACATTTTAAGAAATTGAAAACCTAAACTTTGCAAAATGCCCTGTGAGTCCACTGTATTTAAGTAATGTAAAGCTGATCCTATTGTATCAAAGGGTTCAGTTCAGTCATCTTTAGGCACTTTCTGCCCCATGGATTTCCAAGCGAATGTTGTGAAGACATCGCTGGCTTTAATTTTCTTTGCGAACCAATCCCCAAGGACCCACTTCCCGTTCTGACAAACACCACCGTTGGGACCTAGCGGGACCACCATGCGAAAAGTATTTTCCGGGTAGGGTGTTTCCTTTTTCGTCGCTAAAGCATTCCACAAATGATTAGCTTGAAACGCAGCTTCCATAGCTAATTTTCCAGCAGGTAAATCATTGCAATCACCGATGGCATAAACATTTTGCAGCCCCTTGACTCTCAGGTTTCTATCCACCATGAGCTGTCCACGTTGATTAACTTGGGCAGGCAGAGAGCTAGCATATGCCTGGCTGTTCACAGTCAACCCAACACAAGGAATCACTAAATCAGCATCCAGTTGTTTTCCTTTGCTGGTTTTTATCATCATTCCTTGCTGCAGCGTGTTCAAAGCAATTTCATTCATATTTTCGACTGTGTCTTGCTTGATCACGTTTACTTTCATCTCTTCCAATCTTTTTTCAATCCTCTGCAAAGCATCGGGCACAAGTTTACGAGAAACCAGAGTATCAGTATTGTGAATCATAGTAACAGATTTGTCTGGATACTCGTGGGCTATTTCAGCAGCCATCTCTACTCCGACTGCCCCACCTCCGATCACTACCACATTTTTTGCTCCTTTGAGGGCGATAGCGCAATCTTCATACTGCGTAACGAGTTGTGATGTGGGTGCGGTGTAATCACATTTCCCAGGAAAGGGGCCTTTACTACCCGTAGCTATGACTAGATGAGTGTAGGAGATGGGGTTTTCTTCACTTGCCAGGGATACAGTTTTGTTGTTTGGGTCAATTCCCACAACATGACCTTGCTTGAAATTCTCCTTGAATTTTGGAGCGTAAGGAATAAAGAGCTTTTTGGCATAGCCTGGCTGCACGACAGCACGCAAAGAGGCCATGTTATGGTGCAAGCAGTCTTTACTATCAATCAGAGTGTACTTCCCCTTACCATTAATTTTGTCTGCCAGGGAAATGCCCCCGTATCCAGCACCGACTATGACAACATGACAATCAGCACCAAGCCTCTTTCTACTTTCCTTGTACTTGTTGTAAGCGATAACTGTGCCAAAACCAGCAATCAAAGACAAAACAACCTTTGTTCTCGTTTTCATCATATATTCTCGTTTCTCGTTGTATAATTATAAACTGCAAATAATCAACATAAATAAATTAGCTGTTATGAATTACGAAGCCTGACTTTTTAAAACTGCATTCATCTCAGTCCTGTATGATGTAGAGTTGTAGACTGTTACTAGGACACTTACGTGATAATTAGTTGGTAAACCATTCTTCAGACGTTTATAGGATGTTCATTAATTATAAAAACTAGTTTGTCTGGTATATGGAAATTATTGATAAGGTTGTAAAACTGGTACTGCATGTTTTTAGTAACGTTTGTGATGTTTCGCTGAAGATTCAAATTGCGTGGTTCAATTCATATCTTGCCTACAATTACCCACGATTTCAGTCTCAAGAGTTTCAGATATACAGAGCATCCTACCTTGTAATCGGGAGTGCATATATATATAAAGGTTACCCCACAACATACTATATAATAACATATACAAAAAAATGATAACCTAAAACCCAAAATTGCATCTTCTCGTATTAGCTGCTGTTTTTAGCATAATTTTGCCGCACACAATGATATCAACATCCCCTTATCAAACGATTTCTCATTTCCCCACCAGGAAGGCATCATTTACAAAAAATGGCGACCGTTAGACTTAGTTCCAGTATTAAATCGGCTACAGCAGCATTTAAACTAAGGATGTTGGTGCGGTATCTAACATGTATCTGGTACAGGTGGCAAATGTGGCACACGCGTCACTACTAGTACTTTCGGTACACGTTGTAGTGCTGGTACTTCGGGTTTTAATATTGTCCTAATGATATCCGACACTCCGTAGGGTTGCCCTTAACCAATGTCAGTCCAAGCAAAAGTAAGAGATGGCCACTCTCACAAAGATGTCACTAAAGAGTCATTATCAAGGAAGAAGATATGATATTTTTGGGTCAGTTAATTTACCAACACTGAACTTTTCCTTTCACCACGAATTCTTACGTGTTAAAAAGGCCTTTTATTACGGTTTTGAATGCGTGACCAGATGATTGCGTTCATAAAGAAATACTACTATACATTGTCCATTCTCTATTCTTTTCAATATTTTACAAACTAGTCCAGCTTGGCTGTTCTCTTTTCCCACGATGTAGCCATCTAGGAAATATCTGACCTTACAAGGCTATATAATCTATATCGCGCCTTCCCCCAGGGATTATTAACAAAGACTGAAATAGAATATTCCCCTAGCGAGACATACCTTCCTCATATCCAGTGCAGCTGCTGTTCAATCTTGGGAGTTGCCTGCATCCTCCGTTTACGAATCAGGCCTTGGTTATGAGCCACTTTGCGTGTGTTCTAGAAACAGCTTGGTATTTCTGTAATATTTCTTCTTGCAATTCTTTAAATATATATATTAGACAGTGCAAAATGAAGATTTCTGATGCACCATTAGTTATAGTCAACGTGCTTCAGAGGTTGGAGACAGAGAACCAAAGGCAGAGTAGATAGCACTGAAAAGACACAATGAGGTTAGATTTTGAAATTTATTTGTAAACCAACATCAGTTATCCTTTCGGTAAACTTTTGTTTGAATATAAGTTTTTCCCTTTCCCCGATCTTCTTATTTTCAGCAAAGGTAGTAAACCTGCCGGAGTTGATATAGATTTGAACGACAAGGATGTTCAGAAAGCTGCCGCCATGATTCAGAAATCCTTCCGTGGTCACCGAGTGCGAAAGAAGTTGCTTGAAGATGGACCACCGAAGTAACTTTCTGATTGTTATTCAGATAAAAAGCAGATGTAGAATAAAGACTATTTTTAATATTTGAATGTTGAAGAGCAAAAGTTTCACTTTCCTCCAGTTCCCAACCAAGTTATTACTAGAATATCATGAACGATACCTAAATGATACTCTAATATGTATTTACCGGATCTTAGTAGACTACTACCACACCAATACATTTCAGATTTGTGGACTCCCTTGTGGACGCCTCGCTTGTCGAAGGCAGTGCAGTGCGCTTGGATTGCAGACTTTCAGGGTTTCCAGATCCCACTGTGACGTGAGAAGCTAAGAGAAATCCTAAAACCTGATTCGTTTCTATAAAGCTTTAAATAACCATTTATTCAAGGTGGTACAAAGATGGCCAAGAACTAAATGAAGGTGTAAAATACAGAATTCAATTCGAAGATCCTGATATTTGCGCTCTGGTGATTTGCAACGGAGCTTTAGAGGATGGAGGAAGGTACACGTGTAAAGCCTTCAATCAATTTGGGGAAACCTTTGATTCCGCGTGCGTCTGTGTGCAAGGTTTCATTTTACTGAAATTGAAATAAAGAAATAATTATATGTAGTTTTCTTATACTAAATCTACGGGAACGATCATTTTGCTCTATTTACAGCCCCGGCTAAAATAGAGAAGGGACTACCGAACGTTACAGTCAAAGGACACGAAACCATCACGCTCACGGCCAAGATTAGTGGCGATCCTGAACCAGACGTTAGATACGCTTGATCTTTACGTTAGCAATAGCAACAGTATCGTAATGCCAGGATATTTTTATCAGGTTGGTTGGGCGAAAAATGATGAAGACATCGAGGAAGATGATAGAATCTTTTACGATATCACGGACGACACTACAACCCTGACAATTAGAAACTGCACCAAAAAGGACGCTGGAAAATACGAGTGTTACGTGGAAAACAATATTGGATCTGATCATTCGTTTTCTAGAGTCGAGATTAAATAAATATTCTACCCTTCTTCGAAACTGCATACATATTATAGTGGATATAACTGAGTAAAATAAACTAAATAGTATTACCATGTCATACAGACTGCTGCTATCATTCTAATCAAAATTTGATTTTCGAGTTTTCATGTAATCGCGAGTTGGAACGGACTTGAAACAATTGAATAAAAATAAATAAAAAGATAAATATACAACGGAAAGAAAAATACAGCGGGCAAAGCTGGCGTTCAAATAGAATCTAGACCAGTGGTTCCCAAAGTGGGCGTAAACGCCCACCTGTGGGCGTTTGCGAGTATGAAGGGGGCGCTGGCTACAAACTGGGCGATTGGGGGGCGCTGTGAGTAAATCGGGGCAGATACAAGAACAGTGTCCCAATAATAATATTTGCACTGTTAAAATTCTCTTGTTTTATGCTTTGGTTTGATTTAATTTGCTTGTCCGGATTGCCTGACGCAGTGTGGGGAATTCCAAGCTCACCCGTCTCATTAAGAGTGTTAGACATTAAGTTGGGATGAATGAAAAATAAATTTGTTTTTATTTTTTTGTCGAGGGGGACATATTGTTTTTTGACGATGCATATTGTAGGACTATATTATATGCTTACAGACTAAAGTTATTACCGAATACCCGGTCAGATTATATACAACATGACTATATATAGGAATGCCAGTGCATTGCTATCCTATAGTCTACTCTCTACGAGCCTAAATTCAATTGACACTTCGTAATAGCAGCTGAAGCTTACACCACAAAAACTATGCAGTTGCGTTGACAAATGAAACGAGGAGCAATTCGTATTCTCTACAGTCTACACCAATAGCTATCATTCTAGAAAATAAATCCCATTTACATATTTTTGATGTTACCTTATTCACACTATTTTTTTACAATCAATTAAACAAAATGCTAACTATTGAAGACTTGAAGAAAAAGAAGAAGAATGAATTTAGCCTTATGCCAGACATTCAATGATACACAATATAATTACTATCTCAAAGTAGCCTCATTCTTGCTATACTACTTTTTTCTTAATTATATTCTGACATAAATTTGCCAACAAGAATAAAAGTCACGCTTGCATCAAATCCTCCACTAATCGCATACACATGACCTTGTAACCTTCCTCCTGCTCGATGTTTTCAGCTCGTGAACCCTCTCTGACACATTTCACCATGTGTTATGGTTTTCTTCTTCTGCTTCTATCTCTATTGATAGAGTTGAGGTTAGGCTTTCTTCAGGATGATGTTTTTTGTTTGTTTGATGAGTTGACTGCAGGTTAGTTGTGTACGTTCTCATCTACAAACGGAGACGCGCTCCGTGACTGTACAGTTGTCACAAGTAACGTAACAACACCAATGAAAGCTACAATTACATTTTTCAACCCTCGTTTGTTTGAATGTTCGGTGGCCACGATTGCAACACAAATGACTGCAGGAGTTAGATGACTCAGGAGATGCAGTTTTGTTACAATATCGCCCTTTGGTGCCATAAAAATTAATACTTCTTTCTTCGTAACAGTATTCAGGCGAGTCTTCGAAGTATACCAAAATATGTACGCCGATTCCAAAGCTCTTTCTGTTGTTATGTGTGACATGAAGATCGTTGGGCATTTCAAAATCGACTTTGTTTTCTATGCTTGTTGGATGTTGAATATTGGTCTCGGAACGATATTCGTCGATACTGAAGAAAAACGAGTTGAGTCGTTTTTGTTATATAAATTACTATGCAGAACCTAAATTCCTAAAATATTTGTATTACTCATATATTTTGAAACGATTGATAAAATTACCACCGTTCTGATGGTTGGAAAATAATATACCGCTGAAAACTGCATCAAAAGGATGTTTTAAACTGAAGTGTTTACTCAGGATGTGCTTTTCCTTTTAGAGTGGAACTTTTCCATCGAACTCTGTTGTAACCATAATGGATGATAGTAGGTATAGTATGAGTATATTTTCATCCTTACGTTTACTCATTTACCATGATTGAAAATGCCTGAGAGCGGATGACAGCATTAGTCAACTTTACCGCACAACTAATTGACTTATTGGCATTGATGGATCAGACACAAGACAAGAATAAGAAAGCATATTTTCGGGAAGCTAAGATTCCCGTAAGCTTTGGTGAATGCGTTTATATATACAGCATTACCAGTATATAAAGCTACCCTGCTTAGTGAGATTAGAAGCTATCGGTTGTATACCGTTGACTGTGAGTCTATGTGGTGTTATGCTATCTGGGAGCGGCATAATGAAAGGTATATACTTACGCATTGCTTATTTCAAGCTTACGAGCGTCGTGATAAAGTCTTTTTATTATTTCTCCAACAGTTCTGATATCCGGTGTTTGTGCCCAACACGTTTTCAGGCTACAAGATCCCGATGACCCATGGCAAGCACACCTTTCTCTCATGTTATCTCCAACAACCTAAACAAATTTATTTTTACAGTCACGTAAAAATGATTTTTCAAGTTTCAATGCAATTTCTATCTCTTACCAATCTACCGACGCGATTGTTGTGCAGCATTGTCATTGCTCGATGATCACGTGAAGTTTCACGTTCGTCAAGAAATTTACGAGAAAATTTAATTCCGAAGTTAACGTCATCATCGCATCCTGCCCACATAAACTGGGGAAATTCTTTTTCCATATTTTCCTTGTTGCTATTTTTCAATAGATCCTAGGGACAATAAAAAGGCTATTTTTCTCTACTGACTACTTTACTAGATAATACAAAACGGTGGAGTATACAGTACATGATCGAGGAGTAATTTACTGCAACTCAACGCTAGCTCCAATATATAAAATTATTGTATTTTATTATGGAACGTGAATGGTTATGGTCATGATGGTAGAGAGTTCCGCCACAGCCATTAGCTATTTTCAAAGATTCGTGGCTGACACGTTAACTCGATGACTTTTAGGAAGGAGTAATTTAATTTAATTGTATTTATGGATGTTATATGTTAATAATATTCTGTTCTATTTTTCTTAAGATTTACCTGATTCTATTCAATCATTTAGACATTATTAGTACAATATTACCAACAACAGTATAATATTTGCCCATTTGTATAGTTACATAAGTTATAGTTGGGGGTATAACTCAAGACATTAAAAATTTGATACCTTATGCTGGCTAGCAGTTAATGATTTACTAAAAGCTCTTCGTCTTGCTTCGCATCCGCATGCACGTATCTTTCCCAAACTGCATGCTCGTGTTACAGCGTGTGTGACACCAGCTGAAGCAATGGCGAAAGAAAATGCTGTCTCGCGAAAGCCTTGTTGTACAAAAATAATAGGTAAATTATTATTTACCGTATATGCATAGAGATTTCTCAATGTAAAGTTTCAAACCTCTGTTAAAAAAGGCACCCGTGTGTGGGATTTTGTTTTTCGTCTCTAACGCCGAGCAGTTCCATCGATGGTGTTTAAAGAGTCGTTTACATTCGTGAATAGCTATTTGAAAGCCCTAGTGATGAACAAAGGAAATTTTTATGATTTCAAAACAAGTACAACAGTGAAACAAATGGAACAGAATCATAAGTAACATTGCATAAGTTTGAAATAAAATAATGTGTGATTGGATATTGAATTGCAAAGTTGGCGCAAGAAAAATAGAAGAAAGTCTAAATCTCCTTCAACATTTTCCTAAACCATATCCCATAATTGTTGAATTCATGAAAGCGGGCTATTTTGAATGAATAGGGAGAATTACGAATCTGGGCGAAACAAGAAACCTATTGTTATTGAGTAAATAAAATTCGATTTCATAAATACGTTCTTCAGCCGGTATTATGATACCTCGAGCGGAAGAGCGGTTGATAATAGCAGCTTTAATGATACAATAATACTGTTTATAAGCTGAAAATGGTACTTGAGGAAAATATTCTCCACTTTTTTTGACCTGGTTTTCTAAAGCCCCTTTTAACAGTTCATTTCAATTCAGTGACTCGCTCATACATAATATTTAATACAACGATTTTTTGTGACTGTAGGATTACATTTCCTTTCTTACTCGCTATATGTACTGTAAAAAATTACCGTAGAAGTTGCAGACATTATATTGAAAATATACATTATATGGTGTACGCTTGCTGTTTG
>QXVX01002327.1:0-26556 GCA_013436065.1 Halocynthia aurantium | reverse complement strand
CCGAATAATGATATTCCGTAATTAATGTAATAAAAGATGTGTTGTATAACCATGAGCTGATAAGTGTAATTTCTCACGTCACTTACTCTTGTGACGTCAACACGGGTGTCTAAACCACGAATAAAAACATGTTCGGAGCAGACTAAGGTTATATGCAGTCTGTACTTTTCGATGTCAGAAACGATAACGATTTTGAGGTTGACTTTTCGAGAGAAAATATTCGTCATATCTATTTTATCTTGACGTCGTCATGTCGTATTAATACTTGGAAATTGATTTCTTATCTGTTTGTTGAATCAGAAGCCTTTGATCACAAAATAGTCAATTCAGTCAATTCTTAATCGTAATTTTCCGAGTATAACACTATACACCCAACTATGCCGTCAAAATAAATAAAAAAAACTTTATACCCATGTATAATACGCACCCAAACTATGGCGTCCAGATAGCTAAAAAAGTTATATACCCATGTATAATACGCAACCCAACCTTGAGTCAGAATTCAAGTGAGTGTGATTAAATGCACTATTCAATCCCCTTCTCGCTCACACTATATAGCCACCAACCATTAAACTGAAAACACGCGCAGTTTCGTAGCAAAATATGTTTATGTTATGCAATGTAATTGCATCTCATGGGTACTACTTTTTCACAGAGAATCATGATTTTATAACAACTATTTTTCTGACGAAATAATATAACAGTAATATAACCACCTTCTACTTTTTCTTTAGTGGAGAACAGGTCGCCCAAATTTGAAAGGCAAATAGCAACCAGAAACTAGTATTGCTTGATACTAAAATTTATATTTGAAACTTTTGTATAACTTTTTAGAGCACGATGAACTCGTGAACTGCATTTTTCATCCTACTTTTTAAATCCAAACTTTTCACCTCTCAGTAACAGTTCCTGGGGGCAGACGATTTAAACTTTAAAACTAGACCACAGTAAGTAAATAGTACCAGGAGCTGATGGTAAAGAATAATATGGAAAGAAGACTAAAATCTGAAAATTTTAGATAAGTTCAACGCCACGCTTGCTTATTTTTTATATAGATATCTTACGATTAAGTTGTCCATCAAATAAAGTAGATGTGCATTACAAGCTAATGCAATGTTATTATAAGAGAGATCTGGTTTCCGTACGTCACTTAAGTCAGCAGTTAGAGATGGTAATTGGTCCAACAAACCTTGTGCGATTTTATCTATAGAAGAATGCAGAAATTGGCCTAAACTGGAATATTAATGCACCAATCGCACGAAGGAAGATACCAAGATAGAATTTCGAAAAGAAAACACCAAAATAGCGCTTCAAAAATTGCTGTACGCCATGGGCGCTTATACGTCCACGATGCGGCAACGTGCAACTAGCTGGATGTTAACAAACGTTTTTGGTTTATGCTTTGAAAGTTTTTTTACAGTCGACTCTTTCACGTAAATATTAAATTGCTATTGGAGAAGGACGCAGATACTGTGCTGTGCAAACCGGTTACTAAAATTACAAAGGTTGCTGAATTGTTTGAAAATTAACGTTTTTCCATATCCGAGGCATTACAGCTGTATATTTTTTTATTAATCCCATCGAGATGTAAAGCATTAAGAAGTGGTTGCTAAAAATTTGAATCCAACAACTGGCTACTACCTTTTCTCATTCCATGTACTGTATTTGGCTCATTATTATCATCATGCTTGCGTCGATTAATAAATAAGATAAGGGTAACAAACTTGTTTCCTAAATCGTGTTAAAAAAGAGGCCGCAAATCAGAATTTCTTAGTCTCTGTACCTCTTGCCTTATACACGATATAGTTAGGATAAAATCAAGAATTTGCATTATATCAGTAGTCATATAAACATATAAATAATGACATTATATACACAGACAGGACCCTCGTTAATGAACAGAGTTGCATACGAACAAGTTAAATATATAATGTCACATTAAGAAGGGAAACCGAAGCAATTAATTGAGATCCATAGTCACTAATGAACAACCACTATTATTACAAAAGTAACAACATCCCAAAAAAAAGTTCTCCTTACTATTATCTATGTGGAAAAAATAAAACCAGGTTTTATTCCCGATAAAACCAGGTTTTATTCCCAATAAAACCATTCTAAGAAGAGAAAACAGATAAACATCTATACCGTAGGATATTCTTAAAGACCTTCTTAATCTGTCATCACTTGATTTTTGTATATATGAAACTTCATTTAATTGAATTAGTCAGCTGCGGCAGTCACGTTTGTACTCTTGCATAAGTTATGTTATGTTATATTTCTGCCATAAGCGTTTACCTTTCGAGAAAATATTATTGTGTAAATCCTATTTGCTACATGTATTGTCGTTTAATCCCTCGGTCAGGAAACCGAAATTTGACGCTTACTATTGCTAAAACACGGATGGTTATAAACACTGATTGTTTTTACTATGCTTTTGACGTGGTTCGGTTTAAAAATCGGAGCATCCCAACTTGAAAGTAATACTGATCTGTAGAAATACGACACATCTACTGAGTTCATACGGTCACGAGCTTTTTAAGTAAAAAACGGAAATTCTATTTACGTGGTCATAATCTGAAATTAAGTAAACACACGAACACATTTTACCTATGGACTTTGGGTAAACATATATACAGTGAATCACTGGGGGATGAAGCTTGACAGGATGGTATAGGTCTATAGGATATCTAGGCTGTTTTAACACAGTTACTGCCTGGAGGCAGCGATGGTTGGAATTTACTTTATGGAGCCTAAATATTGTATTCTTTCTCTTATACTTTGAACGTAAGATCAGATTTATTAATGCACAGACAGCGGTAGGTATTCTACTTGGATTTCAATATTTCCGTTTATTTTTCTTTCAAATAACACGAAAGGCTGGGAAAGTTAGTGGTCTGTACTCGTGATTAAGCAACTTATATCATAATAACGAATTTCGATTCTGTAACTTGATACCGTATCGGTATCTCTGTGAACTACAGAAAAATGTAATCAGTAAATCTCATTCTCAGACTTTAAATAAATAAATAAATTCACCAATCTATTGGAATTTAGAAGAAGACATGCGATCGAAAAAAATAGCATAGCGAAATGTAAGGAAAATATTTTCCCTACAAACTTCCTGTACGCATTCCTCTTGTTGTTCGAAAAATTTGCTTACATTGCATAGGTTATTTACTATAGTACATTCACCATATCTAGTATATTGATCTATTACTTTTTGTGTCTTTCTCCTCTGAGAAACGTTCCCAAAACATGTTACGAGCGCGTATATTTCATGTCAATCTAATCATACCAAATCTGAACACAACTCGAAAATCTATTTTCTTAAAGACGATGTAAGTGTCATTTCAAGATTTCAACGTTATTACGAGGCATATATTTTTGAATAGTCATACTTTCTGCATTCGTTGCAGACCAACAAAACCGAAGACGATAAGATCTCTAAACGGCGAAAACAAAAATATGTCAATAAATAATACCAGGAAGGATTCTAGCCACTCCGCAAGTTTGTTTGATAAATAAACGTCCGGGAAGCACGATAAGTAACCAGAAAAACCATCTTAATCCTGGATGGTAAATATTACTTTGTATAAGGTCTCACTGAAAGATTAGAATTTTGATTATCATAAATAATTTGGAAAAAACGATGTACCTTATATACTTGACTAGACTCCTACAAATGCTGACTGAGTTCAAGATCTGAAACATTTAATAAGGGAACTAGGATTAATAATAAAAAAATTCAAATGGTATGGTATAACTATAAAGTATTTATGAAGTATATAAATGAATCTGCACATCACGTATTGTTACCGACTTAGGTAGGAATTTTCATCTATTCTATATTACTTCTTTATACGTGATCACTAGAATATTGGTGACTGGGAGACTCATGACTTGACACAGACATGTTGATGGGAAATGCAGATATAAAGGAATAAATAAAATTATACCTATGACTATCAGCACGGATACTTATCTTTAATCCATTTCCGAAACGGAAATGTCAGATTGATTGAGTGCCAAGATATGACGATTTCTTTATCAAAATAAACTTCATCTGATGAAATTGACATGACGTAATATAAATTTAAAGTTATGACGAATTTCATTACTATACCAGATAATCAAGCTAGTGCTTAGGAAATGAAGTAGATTTTTTGTTGGTTTACAATTACACGCTGCCAAAATACAAGAACTGCTTTGATTCATTTTAATTCCAGTGATTTCAGTGTTAACAAGGATCAATGTAAGCGTTTAGCTGTCATTATTAGTAAAATCAAGTTATGATATGACACAGTAATTATTATAATCTTTTTAAATGTCAACTTACTGATACTATTATCTTTTGATGAGTCAACCTCGCTCACATATATAGATAACCCTAGCAAAGGGTCAATAGAAATTATTTCAAGAAGGTTATGACCTTGGGAGTTGTTTGTGGTATTATCTACTAGTAGAGATTTTGAAAGAACCGCCATGTCCAGATAGAGTTTGCTTGGCCCCCTTTCAGGTCCTCCTCTACTTTCAAAACCAAAAATATCCTTAAGAGATCTTGCTGGTAATTCCCGATTCAAAAATTATGATGTGGCAAGTGATGGTAAAACATGTCATGATATTCAAAAACAATCCATTAAACCTATTTTCCCTAGGTGGCTTAGGTATTTTATTATCTTCTGGATCATATTTAGTAAATAATATCCAAAAGTTGGAAAATCCAAAAATCTAATCGCTTCGTCGAATTTTAGTTTCTATTATTATGAGTTGGGATCGCGTGCAGCACGAACAAGACGATTTATCGCCTAGTTGTTTTGCTATTTGATATGCTTGTTGTTACAAAATACAAAGGAAAGAGCCCATGGTGCTCCAGGACATACGAATTCGAAGTTAAGCTACAGTAAGGTAAACTGGCTTGGACTATTCTCGATGTATGTGGTAATACTACTGTCGATGGAGCGTGATCCACCTCAGGACAAAACAAGGCCTGAAAGATCGTTATCGCCTTATTATTCAGCGAAAGTGGCATCGTTTAAATGTAAACTCTTCTAAGTTTGCTCTTACAAAGGAAGATTCTTTGCGAATGCAATTCGCCCAAATCATTCTTATCCTTTGTTAAAATTACCCCGATAATATCTCGATAACACGCCCAAGTATTGTCGCCGGAGTCAACGTATGAGACACATTTTTTACTTTACCAACCTACCAATCAGATATGCCGCAATGAAATTACTAAAAATAGCGCTTCTACATCATTTATCTGTTTCCTATTTCATGCCTTACTTTTTTAGAATTACAAAAATAGAGCATTGTCTGCTGAAAAGTATTTGCATAATCGAGCTTTGTGCCATATCAAACTGAATAAATGTAATGTCGTTGTCACAACTTCATCAATGCATAACTGATCGCATTGGAGAACACAGTGTAGATTCGTTTTCAGCACATACTATTAATACCGGTTGTGGTCATCATTTCTATTGAATGATTCGCTATTAATAAGTCCCTTCAGCAGGTGGACGATCGAATGAATGAAAACTGTTGTATAAACGAAATTCAGAATAAGCAATGAATTGTTCTGACCCCGTCCTGGTAAGCTAAAGTCACAATACGGTTCTTTCCGGTACTCATGTAAATTTTAATTTAACTTGACCTTCATAACACCCATAGAATTCTAAGCAGGTGTAATTAAATCCCATAAAATGGAATTTTAAAATAAAATAAAATTCAAAAGTAAATGATCCATTGTTAGAGATGTGATTTGTTAATTAAAACTATCACAAAAAGTTTTATCAGTTTGGGTAATGTTCAATTAAAACGCAATTCGTAACAAAGCGACTCTGTACAAGCGTAGAAATCAGTTTTGAACCCATTCATTATTTTACCAGTTCCAAAGGAGAAAAGTGCTACGATATAAGAAGATAGCCTCAACAATTTGGTATGAAACGAATGAATTGTTAAGGTAAGTACAAAATATTCAGAAAATTACTTCGTTGGTTTAACTTAATTAAAGGTCAAAATAATTAAGGAATTCCTGGAAATTCACGTAGAATGGTATAGTTATATACTACTCTTACCCTTTCATTATATTACACATTTTGTGGGATTGTTTTACCACCGATATAGTGACGTAGGTAGGGAGTGGAAATTGTAAGGTCAGTTTCCAGTTATTTCCAATTTATTACTAGTTAAGTTGAACATTATCTTTATTCTCAATAGATTTATGAATAATTTGAAAGAAATAATTTCACCAAAGTCTATATTTGTTTTACCTATTTATTTGACTGATTCACTGATACAATGTGTATGCATATAGATTGATATTGGCCCTGAAATTGATCAAGTCATATAAGATTTCAAGCAAAGGGCTTATGGCCTCCCTAGCCTTTATTCCTTGGCCAATTTTCTCCCCCGGACGCGAGACACTAGGACGTAGATAGGTTACTATTTGTATGAATTACAATTCTATACCGTATAATTGATATTACATCTATCACTATATATCACACTCACACTAACACAAGTTTTTGTTTGTTTGTTTGTTTGTTTGTTTGTTTGTTTAATACCTAATTGAAATACCAATTACAACTTCCGTTTTGCTACTTACAGCTACTTGAAGTTTACAGTTGATGAATTAAGTGGATTAAGATAAAGCAGACATGAATGAGAAATTCTCTAACGTCGAACAAATCCGAAAATTCAATGCTGAGTCAGTCAATGTTAAAATAAGCGCTTTAGTTGCTTAGTTTTGAAGAGAATAAGATGCATTCTTTTTAATTAACGATAGTCATGACTATTTTCCATTGATTCAGCTAATATTTGCTAAAGCTCTTATTAAATAAAGAGCTGATATCAACAGTTTCGTTAAGTATTATTTCCAAAACGTAGTAATTCCTCAGTAAACAACCATAAACAAATGTTTACTTCAATCGGAAGAAGTGATGGTGTCTAGCAAACGATTTATATTAGTGATTATTATTTCTACTAATGACGTTAACCTTCAGTTTGTCGTCAACGCTTTCTCGAGATTTAACAAAATACCACAGATAGCCCTTGCAAATTTCGCCTGAGGGAAGGAGAAAAATTGGGCTGTATCTCAATAAATAGTCGGACGCTTGACCTGTAAAAGTAGTTCGCTTCTATACGCCGAGTAAGAAGCACAGTCCAGATATAACAAGCACATACTGCGACGATATATTTATATATATATATATATGGTGAGTATGGAAGGAGTTTTAAAAGTACTGGCAACGCTAAAAATTGTATTTCACGTAGATACAGCTTGAAATAGTTCATAGTAATTGAATAGAGGTTACAAGCAGAGCAACGTGGCCTGCGTAAGCCTTCTAACAGAACTAATTTATAACGGAAAAGATCTTTTGGGTATATATCCCGATTCGTGGCATCTTAATGCAGTGATAGAATATATAAGAAATATTTCCTACGCAAAAACTATGGACATGGAAATAAATATAATTTCATTTTTATAATAACTATATTCCTATTCATTGTACACAGATCATCATGATGCAGTCTACTCTAGGATTCTTTCTACTGTCACTGTTCACTGCTGCCTACTGCGCAGCAACTGATACTGAACCTGAACTAAAATGTTTTCAACTGAGATTTAGACTCAGCAAATTGGAATGTTATACACGTAAGTATTTCCAATACTACGAAAATATAACTTCAAATTGCAAAAATTCGTTTATAGTTTTTGATTTAATATTATTCCTTTACTTTTTCATTAGATCCTTCAAATGTGCCGTGTTACGATTTCTGCAAAATGAAGCCGATTGTAGCTACTACAGAAAGCGCTTGCGAAAAAAATCCCCAATGCTGTTTTAAGAATGACAGATGCATCTTGAAAGGATGTAAGTTTTTCTTTTTTAGCTTGTTATCCGGATGACCCAACTACCCGCATGCTAGTACAGTTAATCGGTTAAAAAATGTGATAAATAATGATTTAACATATTTGGTATTTGAAATAATGTTCTAGATTTTCTGTGAGATAACATATAACAAAAATGCCATTTCACTCACGCCATAAACAGTTCCAAAACACGGTCTAACAATAATGTTGGTCGGTCCCTCCATAGTTCAACTGATAATACACTAGAACTCAACAATACGATAAGGTGACATTTACTATTTTTTTTCCTTATCAGCTGGTGAACCGAAAGGAGAAATTCCAACAATCTACAGATTACCAGAACACGATCATATCTACAACCCGACCGAAGCACCGAAGAAAATACCCACGCGCAAAACTGCCATCAAGAAACCCAAACGAAAACCTGCGGTGAAAAAACCGGCACCCAAACCTGCAGTGAAGAAACCTGTGGTGAAAAAACCATCACCGAAACCAGCAGTAAAGAAACCAGGCAGACCAAAACCAAAGCCAAAAGTGAGACCCGCTCCAAAAGTACCGCCAAAGATAAACGGTTCGAAAAAAAAGCCTACACCGAAGCCAAAAAGGACCCGCGCCACCACTACCACTACTACACGTGCCCCAAAGAAGCAGGTAAAAAAGCCCGTAAAAGGACCTGGTCGCAAGAGAGGTGGATTTAAAAGAAGAACTACAACCACAGAACGTACAACCACAACCAGGGCATCAAAAAAGAAAACAACCTGCAAACCGCCGGCCGTCGCCCAGGGCCTTTTTGCGCGTCTTTTTGGGTTTTTCAGTAGCGCCGGTTTTGGAAAAGTTACTGTTACAGGCAAATGTTAAAGATCTATAAAAACTGAATATTGTTTTGAATATTGTTTCCCTTTGAACGAAGGAATTTTTTCAGTGCGTTATTGCGAACATATAGTTTATAGTTTAGTATAAGTATATCGCTTGCAAAAGTATTGGCCCCTGTGGAAATGCAACCAGGAACAACGTCAATGCATAAGAATGCAGGCATTTAGATGCATTACAGTTTATCAAAGTTTTATTTCGACTTTTCTGTATATATATATACTTTCTTTTTGAAATAAAGTGACCCGAAGAAACGTATTTGGTAGAATCTATTTGTTAAAATAATTTTACACTTGATTGCTCGATTGCATAAGTAAAGCTCAGGATAGGTGAAGATATTTTCGAGTCAATTTGAATCTATTTGTCTTAATGTATGAATATTTTCACGACACGAAAGTATCATAGGAAAGAAAAATAAATAAAAAATCCGGAGAGAGTTTGTTAAATCTGCAACTCTGGCAACCTTGGCAACCTCACAGATAACTGAACCACTTGAAAAACATGGTAGGTTCACAATAAATATTACATCTTCTTAGAAAACAAACGACTGAAAAAAATCAACACAAAGAAGCACCACTGCCATTGTGTAAACATTATATTAAGAGCACACAGTACCGATTTCATTTTGGCAAACATTTTAGGGCAGGCAGCATTACATTGACTCTGTCACACGGATCGGACTAGCCATAAGGGCATTTGGCTAAAGCCGAGTCGGCTGGGACCCCTGGCTAAACAAATGGACCGTAAACTCCTGCGTCCATGCCCGAGAATTATCCGCTGAATATTAAGAAGTCGCCCTCGGCGCTTCGTTATATCGAGTAGCGGAAACTATGGCTATAGCCTACTTGCAGTCGTTACTGCATGTTATGGACTAATAGGCGGATCTAGGATGTCTAGGCCTATTTGTCTGTCGCCCTCGAAATGCCATGCCTAGTTTTAATAATCTCTATGTAATATAGACATTACACTACGTAAATTTCCAGTAAATCCTCCCTGAGACACAACCGCCGGAGGTGTATTAGCAGATCAGAGTAACCTTTGCTCAATTTCGCATATTTAACCGACAAAAGATTATCATTACTGCACCGCACAAGAACCTGATCATGAATCTGGCAATCGCATGACATAATAACACATTTAAAACTAAGAGAGCGTCAACTATTAAAATATATTCCACTAAATCAATTACAACATTAATCCCAGCCCAAATTGAGCAGTGTTAGCTTTCAAAATAAGAAATAAAATCAATGAATCAACAGCCCAAATTAAGCAGAGTTACTCTGGGTTAAAATAAGAACATCTAAAGAACAACGAACATATTCTGGAGAAACGAGTTATACACTATTATTTTAGGGTCATTATGTAGCATTAACCTAAGGTTTAGTATGATTTCTGGTGCTACTATTAGGCACATATCACAGATTTCTTTTGGTCAACGAATTTCTACCTTCCGATCGATATCGATTACACAGCGTACGAGTCAACAAAAAGTATAATTGATTATCCCCTTTTCCGGCTATGTCCAAATTATGTGACATAAATTAATGTAAGGGACCAACAGCACCTTCCTGGTCCGGTGCAAGAATTTCCTTCCTTCACCGCTTATAAATGATCAGAAATCATGTATAGTGGTATCCAGTATATGATAGGAATCGTTTACGGTCGCTACAATGCACGTCTCCCAACTTAGCAAGAAATATAAACGAACTTAGTAGTAAATATATTTTCAAGTTACCAATAAGTTATTTATGTCCTCTGAGAGTTTTTATCAGTTATTAAAAAAAACAGTTCAGTTTGAAAATAATCGTTTGGGTGGTTTTTGCTTCAACTTGGTAAGTTTTACTATATGACGTTTTGCACTCAATGACGTTATTCACCCAATGACTTTATTCATTTAATGACGTTATTCACCCAATGACGTTAGTCAAACGTTACTAAATGACTGATGTTCTCGAAAACACAATAGCTCAGGCAGACATTATCCAAAATTTAAGTAGTTGTATAAACACAAGATAGTTTTTAATTATCACCTCGAAGCATTAGTACAGTAAAGATACACTGCGTCAGAGAGACCTTTCAACAAAGCCCGAGGGTCAAGAAAAATCAGTCCGAATAGAATAAAAGAAGAATCCTTGACCTGACATTGGGTAGTATGGTACTGCAGAGTACTACTGCAAAATCGAGTGGCTCTGCACAAAGGTCACTCTGCATTGTCGTTTTTAGTAGGAAAATAATTTCCATCTTCAAGAATATAGAATATCATATTTTTCAACAATCTTTTTGTTCATTTTCTGTAGGAAATTATGAATTGTGCTATAGAATTAGCATTTCTTGCTATTTTTGCGATATCTATTACGAGTAGTGTAGAGCTTAGATGTACTCAACTGAGATACAGAATAAGTCAAACGACATGCGCTAAATCAAGTAAGTAAATATCGATATGAATGATAAGAAATGCAAATATAGCGTTCATTCAATTCGTCAGTTTTCTTATTCGCCATTTGATATATTCAGGAGTTCAATGTTACGACTTCTGCTCTATGAAAACGATCAATGCTAAAACGAAAACCGCTTGTGAGAAAAATAAACAATGCTGTTTCCGAGCTGGAAAATGCATCTTGAAAGGAGGTAAAGTTAATTATTAATTAACATGCTGTGCCTATTAATTTTACAACTTATGAACGACGGTAGAAGTGGTAAGCTCAGAATGAAATGTCTTAACTGAATACTATTTAAATCACATCTTCTTTTCCTATCAGGTGGACAAGTAAAAGGCAAGATACCTAAAAAATACCAACAGCAGAAGCAAAAACCAGGCAAGAGATTACCAAAGAGGCGTCCTAACCTTGTCATCAAGCCAACAATCAAACGTCGGAAGCCAAACGCCCGCAAACCACGTACACGTCGCATAAAGCCTCGTCGAACCACTACTACCAAACGTTCCACTACTCCCAAGCCTTCTACTACCAAACGTTCCACTACTCCCAAGCCTTCTACTACCAAACGTTCCACTACTTCCAAGCGCGCTACTACTAAACGATCCACTAAAGCTCCAGCAACCAAAAAAACTAAATGCAAACCACCACCAGTTGCGGCAACAAGTATTTTCGCTCGTCTTTTCGGTTTTTTCGACACGGCTGGTTTTGGGAAAGTAACAGTTACTTCTAAATGCTGAGAACTTTGATATCAGCTCTATAGTAATTAGTTCGTACGATATTTACATTGCTTTATGTAGCATAGAAATCGTTCAAAAGTGTTTATATATCAGCATACTGCCTATGTATAATTGTTTTAAGACTATGAATAATTGAAATAAATTATTTCAACAGCATATTCTTCCGTGTTGACGATATTTTATATATATAACTTTATGCAGAGGGGTGTTTAGTTCATCACATGGCAACCGACAGCGCCGCGATCGTCCAGGGCCACGCCAATGTCCCGTGTCTTTGTAACAACAGCAGTTGTTGCGGGCAGAGAGTCAGTCAGCTCATGTCAGCATAGAGAAATACTTAGGTTTCTTGCACGGACGAGAACGAGACTTTTTTTCAGTACGCATATTTTTTCTTGGATATGCCTACTTCACATTATGACGTTAATATCCAAAAATGTTGTGACACATGCGCGACAACAATTATATTTTCCATATGTCGGTATATATATATATATATATATATATATTTAAGATAACGCTGCGCACCCCGCGGGTAATGTAAAACCAAATAAAAGGTAGATAAAAGGTGCATCTTTTACCTGAACTGTTTCAGTACAAGCTGTTCAACGAAGAACTAGTAACTTCAAAGTTGAATCTATTTTCTATTCTAAGTGAATTTGTAGATTCGGGAAATATGTTGATATACTGTATATGCTATAGTGGCAAATTTATATTATCTTACTAAGGAAGACAATATTATCTACAATATTAAAAACGGGTGCAAAATATTCTTGTTATAGTTTTAGTCCAAATTAGATTGAAATAATCTTTTTTTGTTAAAAATACGATATATTGTTTGGATCCTTGTTCGCTTTATTGCGATGGCAATTCAAAATTTTAACTATTCATTTTCATTTTAAGAGGATCATGAATTCCGCTTTAGTATTAGCCTTTTCAGCTTTTTTTATTATATCTACTACGAGTAGTGCAGAGCTTACATGTACTCAACTGAGATACAGAATAAGTCAAACGGAATGCGTTCCATCAAGTAAGTAAATATCGATATGAATGGTCAGAAACTAAAATATCGCTTTCATTTAATTCGTCATTTTATCTATTCAGAAATACAATGTTACGATTTCTGCACTATGAAAAAGAACAATGCGAGAACAAAAACCGCTTGTGTTAAGGGACATCCACAATGCTGTTTCAAAGCTGGAAAGTGCATGATGAAAGGAGGTAAAGTTAGAAAATGAGTTGTTTATCTGAGGNATGAAATGAAGAGTTTGTGACTCTTTCATTGTTTAACTGGATTAAACTTGTATTGTTACGGAATTTACTATTTTAGAATCCAAACATTAGTGCCCCATGATTATTTTGTATTCTGCTATTTTTACTGAAACTGCACACGTATACATGTACTACGATACGTATGCGCCAAAATATCAGTTTATACCATATAGAGCGATTATGAAGCTCAATTTACTTAATGCGTCCGCCGTACATATTGTTATACCTACAGAAAATAATGCCTGTGGCTAGCACTGAAATTGTACCCCTTTCCGATGATCTGTCGCCTGATAATAACTTTACCACAATATATAAACACACAAAAATACAAGTCATGCTCGTTAATCATTCCTTTGACAAATAAGGTCACATACATGCATCAAAATTACAATTTCAGCTCTCATGCTTTTACTTGTGACTTTTTTACCATCCGAGGGATTGTCTGATTTTACCTAGTATCATTGGCATGATTATGATTAGCAGATGATAGGTATGATGCTTCTATTTCGTGTTTCTTTTTAGGCGTGTGTTGCTGCGATGAAATTATTGTACTTGTTTCATGTGCATACACCATGTATACTGCATTAAATAAAAAGCTATTGCGTTCACGATTCTTAATAATGGCCAATCTAATTCCGATGCCGCTAAAAAACGGTATAGTGCAGGAGAAACTGTCTCTGATAGATTAAACAGCGAAAACATTCAGCATTTTAACTAAGTCGAGGCAAAATAATTCTACAAGCAATTCTGACAACAAAAAATACTAATACTGGGAATGTTCAGATGTGAGCAACAACATCGGTCCTATGATAACGACTGCTGTGGTTCAGTGAAAATCAGCACTGATTAATTATTAATAAAATTTACAAAAAGGATAAAAAGATTTCTAAATTGTAACTAAGATCTGAAACCCTTACAGCAATATTGTCAGCGGCATTTTATATCTATTGTATGTTGCACGCCTATACTCAGATCCTACAACTGAACTATCAGTATTGGCATCAATAAAAACTAGAAAATGTCACAATACAAAAAATCACAATCTAAATCATATACAGTTACATTCCTCATCTATTTTTGTCTTTTAGTATATTACTACAGGAATTGAAAAGCTCTATCTGCATTCAACTAATCTAAGCTGAGAGTTAAAAGTACTCGAATTTGTTACAGTTTTACAGTATAGACGGTTCGTACCAAAACTAGAACCCTTCCTGCTCCTCTGTCTGTTTCAATCTAGTTGAATATCTGTTATGTTGTAACAGTTACCAAGGCATACACGTGTTATCCTTTAACAGTCAAAACATGTAATAATTACTGTATAGCCTAATTATTGCTAACTTCTAAAACCCATGTCTCCGTTGATTATTCCCGTGTTGCTATTATTGGATAAAATAATGTTCTCTTACTCTCTAAGCTAAGTAAACACCACGTGTATGTGCTACATTGCATGTATGTAAAAGTAAATACAGTCATGAAAATTGAAGAATTATTTATGATTAATAATTAGTAAACACATCGTATATATATACAATTGGTTAGCCAAAATGAATAAAAAATGAACTATCGTCATAGAGAGCACTTAAAATAAGCAAATCACATTTTGTCATCAAATTTGTAATCGTCATTAAGTCATCTAATCGTCTTGTCTGTTAAACATAGTGTATATTGCCACCCGTTGCCAGGGTAAAATATTAGATGATATACTAAGTAGTAAACTTACAGGAAATGAATCAGAATTTTATCGGGCTTTTTTCACGTTCTCTTCAAGTTGAGGGGTGTTTCCTGGTGGGTTATAGTATGCAGCTATGTACGTCAGACCATCTTTGTTGGATGCAACGCCGACACCGAGTTCAGTCGAATCCTTCCACACTAGTTGAGAGAAATTGCCACCTAAAAAGTAAATTAATATATTGATTAGTAACAACATCTTCTCGCAAAGATTCGATACATTCTATGTAGTAACCTTTTTTTACCTGAGTTACGAGAAGGATTCCTGAAACTATAGTTCTTGATTTCACTGTACCACAAATCTGCAACCGAAGCGCCATCTGGGCGAGGTTGTTTCATTGCAAGGTTAACGCCATATTTATTTTGATCGTCGAGAGAAAGTTTTTTCACTCCCAGCATCTTTCTGGCATGTCTCTGCGCTCTCCTCTGCAGCCTTCTGCTACGGCGCAAACTACAATATCGTAGATAACATAATTAAAATATGGATTGGGAGTTTGGTTTAGCTGAGACTTTCATCGCTTGGAGGACGCCATGCATGCCCCAGTTCCCCCAGTTCTAGTTCTCTTGGTTTGGTATCGTTATGCGAAGTTCCAAACTATTCGAGGCGCTGGGGTTGGCGATCATGGGAGGCCCCCAATTAATAGCATTTAATCATTGCTTATATTTATTTCTACAATAATTGAAATAAAAGGATTCGCAATGATATACTCTAAAAGAATTCTCACTTGTTCTCAAAACAGGACATTACTCTTAGCTCTGGTAATGATTACTCCCTCTCCCCTCTAGCCCATAGATTGTGACACCCTGGGCTGCAGCCCGCTCAGACTAGATTCAAATTCGGCACCAGTTTAACGTTCTTACCGTGAGGCACCGTGTTTCTTCCGTAATTCGTTGTGCCGGTCTAGGCATTCTTTACGGAATTTTCTTTTATCTTTTTGATCCATCGCCCCTTCCTCATCGCTACTGCTGCTATCGCTTCCGCTATCGCTGTCGCTCAAATCGACTTTAGCCATTCTATCACTCACTGGAAAGAGCATGCATTTTAGTTCATGCTTAAAAATAAAATCATAAAGAAAATAAGAAAAATAAGATGGATAGTTTGAGATGAAATAAAAACATGCAAGTAGGATAGAAGGATATCTCACATTTTGCACCCGAACCCCATTTCGAGGGTCGTCCCTCAATGGCCCCCAAACATAGAGAAATTATATAACTTAAAACTTAGAAATCATATCATTTTACAGATAGATTTCATTATTTCTTTTGAAAGTCACGCACTGTGAACACGAGCAACAACACGAGAGGGTGTAGTTTGAATAGATTAAGAAAATATAAGCAGAAAAAAATAGAAAAGTCTTTGCATTATTCTGACGTTGTGAAATCTTCTAAGTTCTTATAATCTGCTTATTAGTATTTCAATTTAAAAAAATTCTATATGCAACAACTGTGTCTTGTAAAATCTATTTTCTTTATATTTTAGACTTTCCCTTCTCGATTACATATGAACTATCGAAATTGATTATATCTTCTGAATAAAGTCGGAATAAAATTTTGGTCACACATCACGAAACATCGCATACGACCCTGATAACTGATAAGTCAGTGGAATCTTCAACCTGAACTATTTTCACGTCCAATGGTTTCAATCTTCGTGCTGATATCTCTCGAGGTCGAAGTCCCTTTGTCTGTTTTGGTAACAGTTGTGGTTGTGGTGACAGTCTTCCGCTTACAAACTCCTTCAATATAACAGTTAAAAGTTAAGGTAAGGTAAGGTAGATCACGAGGCAAAGTCTAGGAAAATTACGTAAGCAGGCCTATTCGAATAACAACAGCTGTTGTATCATTGCGCAATAAACTAAATGCTTTGCCATCTAATCCAGTAATAAAATAATTCACACTTCACAAGAAAGCAAAACATTTGCAGTTCACCTTCCTCTTCTTTTCTGATTTTGACTTTTGACTAGCTTTCGGAGTAATTATTGATATTTGAAAAATTAAAATTGAACTAACCATCTTCAGTATATTCCGTCTTAACGGTCTCCACAGTTTTTCCAGGTTTTGAACCACCTTCTAGTTTGGGTTTCTCCCTTTGTGGTACCTTGGGTTTATTTCTCTGTCGTTTCACATTGTCATCAAATTGACCCGCATTGGTTACGTTTCCAGCCGGGAAGTAATTAGCTACAACGAATGTCCCTGGACCTGAAGAACATAAATGATATGTATGATTGCCCGAGTATATACGATGAAATGAAATATATTGGTACATTACTTTTTATTCCTTTAGCAACACCCACGCCAATATGAGTAGACCCTTTCCAAACAACTTGAGTAAAATGACCTGCAAGGATGGAGATATTAAAACATTATTGCAATTCTCTGTATATCATTATTAGTATTTCAGCATTATTCTGCTCTAACCTGTGTTGCCCGCAAATCCAGGTCTTTCGAACTTGTAGTCTTTGATTTCATCATACCACATCCCGCATGCATCGAAACCTAAACAATGGTATCCGTATATTTAGGTAATTCTACAGAGCTGCAATCAATGTTACTACTTCAAATCTAACCATTTAATTCGCCTGAAGAGTTGGCAATATTTTCCCCCATGTCTTTACAGGTGGAGTGCTTCAACACCCCTGTTTTTGCCAAATGCTCCGCCCATTTCTGCGCGGCCTTACTGAGCTTATCATCCCTCTTTATTTCAGGGGCGTCGTGGCATCGTCTGTATTCGTTATGGGCTTTGATGCAATCTTTTTCGAACGTTTTTTGATCCATTGTACTTAGAGTGTGCTTGCTACGATTGGGTTCTTTTGTAGGCAACTGAAAAGAAGTATTTGTGAATGGTGGGATATCAAGTTCCACTGTGACAATGCGTGGTTGGTATTCGTTCTTGTGTCGAACGTAATCTTCAAATTCGTTTACGTTCAGGGGGTCTCGTTTAGTTGGCTGGCTAGTTCGACTGGATGTCGCTGGAGAATCGGGCTTATGATAGGTATTTGGTCTATGATGATTTTGTTCAAATTTTGCTTTCTGCTTAGCTACGTTACCACGTGTACTTTTCGTACGATAGGGAGACGGTGAAGATGTTGAAGATGAATTGGAGGACGAGGAGTGATGTCTCTTCTTACGATGTGCTCTCCGTGATCTAGGAGGGGGCGATCGTGACGATGATGAGGATGAGGATTCTCTACGTGCAGATCGTCTCTTCTTTTTTTTCCTGCTTCGACCAGAAATAGAAGATAGTAATCCACCCATTTTTTTTCTATTGTTATATTCTGTCACTTCGAATTGAAATCAAAGCGTTCGTATGCTTTATACATTAAAACAACATTATTAGAAAACAATATACACATCAAGCTGTATAATGAATGCAGTAAAATACAACACATCATCTGCCTTAGGCCATGGCCATAATTTTTCCGCTTTAAGCTTTGACACTGTGCATACGTTAGTTTGCCTGATGCCATAAGATAACACTTTCGACTTTCAATGTTGTCCCACTGCTTAGGGCTTCATGATGGGATTGGATGAACTATTTTTATGGAATACATAGAGTCAAATATATAGGGGGTGTACTCCTTATATAACCCTTTTCTATAGTATTGCATTAATTGTGCTCTTATCACAGAAAGAATTTACAAATAACCCAATAATAACTACTTATTACATCACCAGGTTGAGCTGTGCTCAGCTGAAACTTGTTGCTGTTACATCGTCTTACTTAATACATTCCCTCGTTACGTTCGCCTATTCAAATTTCAAACAGAATTCATTCGAATAAATGAACGGAAATACTTCTTTCATTTTCCCTCTTGCTGGTGGTGTATGATATTTTGTGTTTATGTAATTCAAAGTAAGACGTCGCCCGCGGTCTATTCATACAAGCATATCGTATATGATTATGTGCTGCGTTAGCTGATTTTCGTGCCAACGACCACCGACAGCCCATTTGCCGAGGGGAAAACTAGGGGATCACAGAGGCGATGGTGAAGAATATTGATATAACAAAAAGGGTGATACGGATGAATTACGACTGTTTAGTTTGATGAGATTTATTAGGTTTGTTTAATACCGCAAAAACAACTTCATGTAGGAATGTCGTTCGAGATATTTCATCAAGACGCAAAACATATTTGCGCACCTATTCACGCAAGTATTTTAAGTCAACCAAGCAATTAAATTGCTGCCTCATTCACTACCGTAGTACGCCGTGTTGCCCATACACCCATAGGAGAAAACACGCCGGATTAAATAGCTCAATGTTTAGGTAATCCTATTAGAAGAAAACCCCTTCCGCTTTGAAGTCTGCAAATCGTGACGTGAACGTAAACGTCGTGTTCCATTTCATTTGTGACGCAGAGAAGAACGTTATAATTTGGGATAAACTAGGTCAAAGTATGCCTTTCATTTCAGAATAGCAAGAGACACCTCACTAGTGTGACCCATCAAGATTCAGACTGAAGTTTCTCACAAACGTGACATTACTTTTTCGAGTTTTTTCAAAAGCCCTTAAAAATCCACTATCAAAGCAACCTTTAAACGGAGATAACAAAAAGAATTATTCAAGCGTGTTCACACACCTGCAGACTCTTATCACGAAAATATTTTTCCCATGTTACATTGGGTTAAAGGTGTGGTTCCGTTTGCTTACGCAGCGCAAAGCATTCTTGTGCCCCCTTTATCAGATGACGCGTTTCCGTCGCTCTGTATCTATTACGTAATGATCCATTAATGTAATCTATTCATTCCATCCATTAATATTCATAGTTCTTTTATAGCATTATGGAGGAATAGTTTACATACATTTTTTCATGGCCATTCCGTTCTCCATTAGCAATGTACCAAATACCTGACTCTTTGTAACCGCCATATACTACTGTGAATTTCTGTTATCTAGTCAGTGTTTCTTGGTGTTTGCTGAAACAGCAAAGCGCTGTATCATTAAGGTTTCCGTGAATGAATATAAAAATAAATTGAACCGCACCCAGATATGCTATGTCAGTTTATTTACAATAGGATCGTTCGGTGTCACATTATTCATCGGAATGACCAGTGTTTGCCAGATGTAAACAGTCATTGCTGTGTTTCGTGGTTTTATTGGTGGTCATATTACAGATATTGATTTGTGTGTTTCTGACCGTACGGTTGATCTTTTGTTACCACGACTCTTCGTTTTATGCGAAATTGACGACAATAAATTACGGAATACACGAAGCTTGGCAACCACTTTCGATCTAGAAACCGAGATAGCGCTGCTTTTCTTTGATATATTTGCTCATTAATATTACTCGTGATAATAATAATAATTTGACCCATTATTTGCTTAATCGCCATATCAGTTATTCAAATTGTGGTTGAAGTTTAATGATTGGTACAACCGAGAACCTCTATACACAGTACTGGGTAGATACGGCCACGTAGTTTATTGACATACCCCAAATTTACCTAAATGCTGATAAAAACTGAAAACTTTTTGTCATTATTACGCATTAATGGTTCAATATTTGCTCAGTCGCTTTATCAGTAATTCAAGGTATGCCTGATGTTGAACAATTCTATGAACTTACAACAGCTGTGATTTTGTCGTAATGGGGATAAGTTTCTTTGTTATATATCGACACTTGAGTTTTTCGGAAAATTTGTTCCAGTAGTTTTTTTTTGTCAGGAGTCAGGACCAATAGCTCATTTGCGCGATATGCAATATGCGATATACCTCCAGCACCGCCCTGCCATAGACCCTTTATTAGGGCAGATTTTCATTGAATCGCTTTCTATACAGACCTACTATCTAAAGTTTAGATAGTAGGTCTGAACTAAACTCTTCACGAGAAAGTCCATATTATCGAATCAATTTTTTAAACAATTTGCTAAGATCACGATATAATAGATATTCGAATCTATTCTATCCACAACGTTTACTGCAACTATATTAACAAAATCAATTATGCAAAATATCTATCCATATAATATAACAAAATATATGTATAAAAGTTACTTACTTATGCTAAGATTCTTGGTTCGACAGCTTCTCTTGACAAGATCTTGTTGTTATGGATGACAAAGGCACCTTTTTTTCCGTATTTATAGAGTCAACAGGCATGCGTTGACGTGGCGTACTGAAAAAAGATATCTTACAATTTAACCGAACCAAATATTGACTTTAAATATCACGCCCACAGGAACCGATATAATTCCCACCCCATGTCGTTCCGCTCCAACGTTTTAATATATCGTTATAATGGGGACGTATACCACAGTTCTATCTATTGTCCTCGGAATCCGTGAACAACTCTTGTTTATATTATTCATATTGATACAGTAAAATAACATCATTTGAATGTAATGTTGCGTATCCTACTTTTACCAGTATCGTGAATGGGTGGCTATCCTGGGAGATCAATTTCGTAGCACGCGATAGTGAGTCTGGGGATTACTTCACCATAAGCTTATAATATATATCTAGTACGAGTGCCTCACCTGAAAATATAATATAAAATATGTACGACTAGTTTTTATGGGAAAATACAGCAAATTCACTTTATATATAACGGGGCCATAGCCAAAGCCGAACTTACCTAAGCTACAAAACAGCACTATGAAGGCTTTTTTGAAATAGAACACAGCACATCGTATTGTGCATACTAACCACTATTATGATAACTGAGCTGATACAGTGGAAATACTGCAAATGTCGCTTCCGTCAACTGCAGTGTCTTTAGCTCGTTTTCATCAAGCTTCGCAATTTCCGCTGCTCATTATCATTAGACGCATTACCACGTGTTTGTGTGTGCCTCGGCTGTAATCAGCAACTATACTACTGCGTTGCCACCATCAACACAGAATTTCTAGTCGGCACCATACGGAGTCATCTAATTCAACAGTACAGACAGTACTTTGAAAAGGGCTATGTTTGTGTATACACAGCCGCTTTTATTCGCTTTGTATGTATGTGATTTCACGAGTTAATACTTTTACCAATAGATATTCGATTCGGTAGTAAAACATTTCATTGACTTATTGAGCCGGTTGAAGGAATCTTCGGTATGGCTGAAGATAAAATTCAATTTCTATCAAGCTAAATTGATATCCATAACCAAAACGTCATGATGGGTTTTTGAAATGTACTTAACCTGATCACAACTTTCTTTACAATGGTAAGAGTAGGAATACACCAGAAAAGCATAAAAAGATTAGCTTATAAATCTATGTTCAAGGTGTGAATCAATGCCTATATCAAAATAGGCTTTACTATATAATGTCAACGATATTGTATAAACTATATATATTAATATACTAAGTTTCAAAACAGCCGCCGGAAAACATCGGACTATCACCATTAACGGATAAGGTTCCCCCTTCGTATTATACCGTTAATTCGAGGATTTGCTGTGAATTATTTCATCCATTACCACAAGTTCTATGAAGTTGTTGTCTCCAGTAACGATTTTCTCTATTCACTCCTGATGAAGCGTAATAATCATAGCGTAAAAAAACGGTCCAGGAAAGAGTAAATGAGGTGGAGAATTTCTTACAGTGCAAACTTTTGCTTGATCTTGTAAACCAACTGTTTTTTAGTAAGGACTGGGTCAATAATTCCGGGATTTTTGAATTACAAGCGATCTTCAATTGGGAAAAAATTAAAGCAAAGAAAAATAAACATTTATTGCACTTAATAGATTACCACTGATTAATCTCCCATCGGAATCATAGAAGTTATGAATCCTAAAAATAATTACTGTGAAATTCAGGGATTCGAAGAAATAGTCGTTAAGAAACTAGAATTCACTCAAGCATTAGTATCTAAAAGTAGAGTAGGATTAGGCAAATACAAGGGCTGCAGTATATGTTATAAAGGGGTCCGAAATTAAAATAAATTAGCTTTTATTAATATTCGCTGATTCGGTAATCTGTAGTTTAAGGCGATTGTGATGTGCTACTACTTCTACGTCTAAGAGAATCGGGAGGAGAAAAAAAAATTCTCAATAGTTTCTTCGATTTCAGTGTCCAACTACGCGTAATTGATCAAATAAACCTTACCATATGTACGAAATAGCAAAATCACGTTATGCCACTATTAGCTGTTAATTATTTACTTGAAAACTAAAGTAATTCAATAATATTATTATTGCTTGTTGAATCTAATATTCTGATTACCCGAAAAAATCACTCAAAAGCGTATAACCGTAGTAGCATTGCTACCCGTTCACGCTATGTCTGAAAGCGTAACGTTGCAATTATAGATGCATATGGTCAGTAGTACTGATTGCACTGAGACTGTCTATATCTCTGAATAGGCTTCAACGAACCCTCCAACATCACTAGAAATGTAATTCGATCGCAAAATCTTCCTGATATATATGCCAAGTTTTCTTTTTGTGAGGATTGTCCAACTCCTCTCGGGAAAGACGAAGAATATTATCTTCCGGAACAAAGGCCGTGTGGAACCAGAAATAGAAAGGACAATTGTCGTAACCGCGCGGAAGAGTTTTCTAATGCAAATTGAACCAAATAAAATCAAAACTACTGACATACAGAATAGCTGTAGGACATTATATTCCACTCACACATGACGAAGTAAATCGAACTTTGATGTCATCAGTAAGAAGCGGACATGCCATTATATCACTGGTTACGGTGTTAGCTTGATTGTCGTAAGCCATCTACATATAAATTATTGAAAAACGCATTTACTATTGATAATATTACGGTATCTGAATTCCCTCTACACTACTGTATATTTAAACTAGCGAAAAAACGCAGCTTTGCCCGAGTAAGCTTTAAACGAAAAAGCTCATGTTCATGCACTATTCTGGGATGTACATGTATCATGAACCAAATATCGTAATCCATTAAAAAATTGCAACGTTATTTCAAAGCAAACAGACAGGAACACAAATTTTGCACAACCAACTTCCACGCTTTAAAAAAGATATTTTCTGTAATAAATTATTAGATAAGTACGGGTACCTTGCAGTTAATTCCTTCCGCAAATTTACAATGAAATATTTCTTGACCGTTCTCGACGATGGTCATCGATAAGTCGGATCCATTTCCTCGACCAACGCCTAGCAGACAAAAATATAACACTACTTTATACCAATCCGAATTATTACAGCCACATGTTTCATGAATATGCATCGGCTTGCCTTTGATTGAGAAGATTTTCACTGTTTTCAAAGTCAAACTTCTTGATTCTGGAGCTCTTCCTTCGAACTGATATTTTATTTGCTCGAAATACCCTACGTATCTGATCTGCGAGGCTGTTTCCACACCCTGAAACGTTTGACCGACTTCCAAGTCAGTCCTTCTTTCACCGAAATAATCAAGAGCTTCCTAGAAATCAACAATCCGATTTGAAGCATTTAATGGATATTCCATCCATGGCCATGTTAGAGCACTGCCTCTAGCTCCACTATTAAACATGTCAGTAACCAAAACAAATATACAATAGAGACCTTGGCATTTCGGAACTTTTCGTCTTCCAACAACCATGAGCATACTACTGTCCCAGTACGCCCTTTACCACCCTTGCAATGTATCGCCATAATACGGTTTTCATCTTTGTCCATCCATTCGTGAGCATTTTCTATAAACTCCAACAGTTCCCTAAACCATCAAATTAAATGTCAAAACGATTTCAAGGCCTAGACGGGAACCCTTGAACGAAGAAATTCACCTCAAACGAGGAACGTTATGGTCATCTATCAATACTCTGGATACTCTCCCATCAAACCAATTGGGATCGTAGCTACGTTCACCTGAAAACATCGATATTACGATTCTCAGAAGACAATACACGAAGGGGTTCAAAGTTCAAACTGATACAAACATTCCAATCGAAGTAACATTGCTTACTGCAAAGGTTGACTACTTTGTAGTTGTCGGGATGTTTCGTTTTCATGAAGCGACTGACTTCCTCGATCGGATTACGGAACAAACTATTCTTTCCGGTGCTTGGAAACGACATGGCAATTACGCGGTCAGTTACGTACGTCAAATCCAGATCGAATCCATCTTTCTACAAGACAAAAAAATGGCACATTGATTTTAAACTTTTTTGAATCGGCACTACATTGATATTTTACTCGGTATCTTCTTTTGTTCTGTGAAACTGTTCTCCTGCTTGACGCCTTTACTTGCTTGTGACCGTAAAATATACGACCAAATCGAACAATTCGAAGAGCACGGGTAAGCACTATTAACCTGAATAAGAAAACTATTACTTTATGTAACTCGGAAATAAAGTCAGTTTGAAAATGTTATAACCTTCCCAGATCCGCAGCATTTGTGCTCGTTGCAATTACTTCATCCAGAGCCAAATATACAACGGTAACAGTGAACGTCAGCACTATAATGAAAGCATCCATCACTTCCCATTTGTTGCTGCAAAACTTTACCGGCCTGAAAAGTCATACGAAGTTTGTATCGGCTTTAGAGAACAGGATTTAGTTTTCAATGTAAAAACTAACCCATATGCGAATATTCGTAGCGAGAGATCAATCATAAATACGATCGATATGGTTAAAGCAATTGAATCGTAAAACAGCTGGGAGGATTTCGTTTTATCCTGGATGGATAGGTCGATGATAGTGAGAAGTATATCCAGGATTATGAGCAAGCAGCCGAAGAGTCGAACTGAGAAATTTTCAACGAATAGACGAACTTTGTATTGAGCCTTTCTGTCAAAGGAATATTTTAGGTTTAACTTACATATGGTAACCGATATATGTCAGTAGAATGTATAAAGCCTTTCACGTTACTTACTCCACTGTTGTTACGGGAATAAATTCCTCCTTGCCATCCTCTATTTCTGACATAATGCTCCACCAGCGATCGGATATCTCAGGCATCTTCAAAGATGATTCTCCTTCCTCTTCTGTAATCACGTCATCAATGGAGGAGATTCCATTCTCTCCAATAGTGACAACTCGTACTGTTTTTTCTTCAGCCCAGCTAACCTTTTTCTGCTTGTTCTGGTACTTATGAGCATTGATCACAATTTCACTCTGCATACCTGCGCCTCCTTCTGAATTTGATACGTCATTGGAATTAGTTCTTGCTGAAATGGAATTCGAACTTTGTCGATGCACTGTGGCTTGTGTGCTAAGGTTAACATCGTTATCTTGACTTTGCTTGCTCATTTCTAAATCCGCTAAGAATTGATCCACAGCGCCCATAGAGTTTTCAGCCGCTTGTTCGTCGTTAAAAACTCCATTTGTAACAGACGGAGACAGAGTGATCTCCTTTGGGTCACCTTGACCACTGTTTTCATTTATTAAATTGAACAAGTCGTTGGTAAAAAATCCGTTCGTAACTTCCGGTTTTGTGCTGAATAAGCTTTCTCCTTTGCTTAACTCATTATCTGGAATTATGGTCACCACATCTGTTGGGGCTAAAGTATTTATAATTCTATCGTCAGTGAGAGAAGCCTGTACATTCTTAACGCCATTTGTTTCAGTTCCGTTTACTTGAAATATTTCGTCAACGTCAATGAGAACGTTGGCAGCCATAATTGTACCTCCCGTTTTGTAAATTTTCTTTATTCTAAAACTTGAACCTTCATTCTTAAAACAGTTTCAAGTTGCTTTAAAGAAAGCCTTCAATAAAAATTCTTCAATGCTGTATACACAGCTATACAGTATTT